>VYXD01005996.1:2329945-2345417 GCA_013397195.1 Hylia prasina
CTCGGTAGCGGTGTCTCGGCACCGGCTCGCTTCGAGTCTCGGGCGGCGTCCGCGTATGGGAGATGGTACCGGGGAGCAGCGGAACTTGGATGCCATCCTCACGAAATCGAAGTTTTCATCGCCAGATCGCTGCGCCTGACGCTCCCGGGCGGCAGCAGAAAGGCATCGGGAGGGATGGGGCTGTCTCCGGGGACCCTCCGGCGGCCCGGGCGGGGCGGGGGTCGTGCCGGAGCCGGAGCCGCGCACCTGCCCTGGGCAGCCGGCGGGAGAGGCCCCCGGGCAGCGCTCAGCTCTCCCCCGAGCACCTTAAAATATGCGAACTCCAACGGAGGGGGCTTTTTGCACGTTGTCCGTGCGCGCCGCTTTCGGCTCGGAACTCCGAACGGGCTCGCAGGACGTGGGGAGCTGCATTTCACGTTTTCATTCTCTGCTACATCCATCCACGGAGCTAAATTTCCCTTCGAAACACTCGCATTGGGTGAAAAACGGCAGCAGTAGAAGCTGCTGGGCTCAGATCTGCTTTAGCAAGCCCGAGTCTGAGTACCCAGTCCAGCAAGCACACCCAGTCTGCACGTTCAGCTCTGAGGAGTCTGTCCAGTATCAGTGAACCCTTTGATTTAAAGAAATTTAAAGATCTGTGCTCCCTGCTCAAAAATGTATGCACTATGGCACATTTTCGTGTAATGCTGGTGAAATAATACATTTGATCCTTTTTGAATAAATTAATTGCGTAAGTTACATGATCTGAAATAGATGGGTAACTTCCACCAGTGCTTAAATTCCATGCAAATAGTAGAAGTGATGATCATTTTAAATAGGCTCAGAGGTTCAGGGAGCTCATAAATTTCAAGGACATTGTTTTGCTTTAGAGGGGTACTGCTATTAGATGTAATAAAAAAGTACTTGAACTTAACCAATCTCTATTTCTTTATATTCAATTCAGAGGCGTTGGATTGGCAATTGTTGTTGGAGGTGGAAGTCTTTTCAAAGGAGGATTAATATTGTATGAACAAAATTACTGGTTTGACTGCTTTTTTTAAGGTTGTAATGAGGAACAGCAGTAAGATATCAATTTAAAGCACACTAAATATTAAGGTTTATCCTAAATATAGAAATATTATTGCCTGAGTGCTCTGGAGTTCTCAGTGGTGGATGTGGCAGCTACTGGTTTGTCTGTGGGCCTGGCTGAATGAAGTGTGAAGTCCTGTGTACTTGGATTGGGTTTTTCAAACCAAGTTTGCTTACCTTGATTAAAGTTGATATTGAGTCAGTTTTGGTTGCCTGTTGTCTGAGGTGCCAGGGACATCCTGCAGTATGTAACAGCATGGCTTACAAAATGTATCTTTTAGTGTATAGCAAGTGTTTCTATGGGTTTGAATGGCCCTGATAAGGGTGGAGGCCTGAATCCTGCAGTGAGCTCCGCGCAGAATGAGGCCAGGATTGTGGGTGTCCATTCATGCACCTCTGGGGCAGCCATGATCCATGGGACATGCTCAGCCCAGGGCAGGGCTGGACCAGGGGCTGTGTCTGACATCAGGTTTGTGCTGGGAACCATTCATAGTGCAGCAGTGTGATACTAACAAAAGAATATTACAGTTTCAAAGCTTTTGTTGGCTTTTCATGGTTGCAGTTGCAGTTGCAGAGTTTGTGTCGTGGTGAGCAGGGGGAGAAGAAGAAAAGGGCTTCATATGTTCACTCTGCTTTCCCACACCCCACAGCACTCTCATGGGCTTGCTCATATGGAAAATACATCCTTCTTAGGGCCTTAAATAAATCCATCTCTGTGTACTCACGTTTCACATTGCATGTTGCTGGTGAGCTTGTGGACCTTGTAGTGTCACTGCATTTGACACCTGGAGTTTATTGACCTGTTTGTAACAGGGAGGCGTCTGCTCTGAGAAGGGTTTCCTGAGGCAGCAAATCTTTTCTGGTAGAGAAGTAGAAAGTCCTAGAAAGAATAAGGAATTGTACCAAGATCTTCTAAGTGTAAATGTCTTTCCTGATTCCAAAGTCTGGTTCTAGAGATTTCTCTGAGAGCAGTCATACCAAAGGTGAAGCATTTCTGGTAAGTGTATAGGCTGGTGACCCAAGCTGGGATTTCACATTTCAGCAGGCTAATGCTGGGACTCTCCACTTTAAATAAAAGCTTGGATTGACTGACTGAAGCATCCACCTTATAAATAATTGGATACAACTTCATATCCAACACTTCCTCTGGTAGTACTTCTAAAGCAAGGCTCCCCTGGGACAAGGCATCCAATAACAACTTCCATTAACAGTGCTATTGATGTTTTGGCATTCAGTTTGATAAATTAGCCAGATTTATTCTCACCTCACTGCTAAATGATGAGTCATATTTATTGCAAAAATTACAGTTCTGTGTTCAAGTGATATATCTGTAGAAAGGAAAATAGCTGTAAATCACCTGTATTTCTGGAATGCTCTATCCAAGTGCTCAGACTTCTGTCACTTGAGCGCTGTGTTTTTTTTGAATGTGGCTCCTGCAGTTCCCCTTAGAGGACAAAAATGAGTGTTTTTCATCTTGTAGATCTTAAGAACTGTCCTGGGGTCTTGGACAATGATGTTTAGTGATCTTTTTTAGAAGGCACAACCATTTGGTAGTCAGTGGACACAACATATTTGAAAAATATAATGTACCTGAATGACTTGCTGGTTGATGAATGTTGCTGTCTTTGCAGATGAAAAACTAAGATAATTCCTCAAGGTATTACTTTTGTGAGCCTTCAGTCTGTTTACAAAAAGCCAGATGATCTACACCACCTGGTGCTACTCACTGTTCTTTGTGTGTGCAGAAGACAGACCTTTGAAATTTATAATCATTTTCTCCTGAGCCTCTTTTACTCTCCCAACCTGATGCCTTTTTAAAATTGATTTTAAAACAGAAAAAAACCTGTTGGTTTGTTTTGGTTTTTATTTTTTTTTTGTTTGTTTCTGTATTTTATTTTAGATTCTACTACATTATTCTTAAAACAGGCAAGGTCAAATCAGACATTGTGTTGTACTAAATTGGGACATTATTTGGTAAGCATTTAAATGTTTAGTAAAAAAAACAAGGACAACTGGCTACTGTTTGCTTGACTGTCTTGATTTCAGGAGTTGGCTTTTTCTGTCTCAGGACCAGTTTCTGTTGTCACCAGACAAGTGGCACATTCTAAAAGTACATCTGAACAAAAGATTGTGTTTTATTTTTTCAGTGACTAAAGACAAAATAACTTCTGTTTTTCTGTCTTTCTTCATTGCTTTGACTCTTTTTTCCTAAAACCAGACTCTGTTCTTGTAGTGGGGAAAACATTGATGGATAGCTGTGTCTGTCCAGAGCAATATTCACCTTAATGGGGTTTTATTGAGGTGAAGGGGCTCTCCCTTGCCCCGCTCAGGTCAGTTGGAGCATGATGGGTCAGGCAGAAACTTGAACTCTTAATCACATACACACAACTGTTCCAGTACTTGAAGATTTAGTCAGGTAGTCAAGTCTGTGTCCCCACTCCTGTTTGTGTTTGGAGCTGGCTTCAGGCTGAAATAAGAAATCCAGTTCTAGTACATAATCCCAAGTGACTTTGCATTTTTCCTGCTTACCAGCCTTGCTTTGTTGTGGTGCTCTGCCCAACTTACTGGTGTCAACAAGGTTCAACACAATGTCACAAACAGTAGGTAAGAAAAGCCAATAGTAGTGGTGAAATAAGGTTATTATGCCCAGAATGTTTCATAAAGAGCTATCATTTGAATAGTTAATTTGAATTAACTTAAACTTTTAAATTATTTTTCTTCTACTGTACAGAGGCCACACTATATCTATGCTGGATTCAGCAAGGGGGATTACAGGCTTGCAATATCTGTTGACTGTGGGACCAGCTGCACAAGAAGCTTATAGGAAAATGTTTTACCTGTGGTGGTTTGTAATATTGTTCAGGATTCAGGCTCTTGAGGAAGGCACAGGATGTGTCATCCTTCAAATAGTACACGTGGCCTTTATTCATTTTCTCTTTGCCTGGTGACTGTTCCCATGTAGTTCAGCCGTGTACCCGACTGTGGTGATTGGCACGAGAGGCCTGAAGCTTGTCTTCCATCTTCACTGCAGTTCTTGTCCTCTGCTCTGAGCTCCGTGGGGCAGGGCCAGCAGCATCTCGTTTTTGGTGAGGTGCTCCTGATGTTAGTTGAGGAGCATCCTTGTCTGTGACACGTGGTACCTGCCCTGAGTGTGTGCACGGCCTCAGGAACCTTCAGCCACACACATTTTTCAGTATCTGCGGAGCACATGAGGGTATTTCTCTGTACCTGTCAAATTTAGAAGTGATGAGTGTCCAGTGAGTGTCACAATCTCACTTTCCTAATGCAGAAAACTTCACCAGTGCCTTATCCAGCCTCTGCCCTGGGGCACAACCACAAAGAGGTCTCTGCTGGTGGGCACAGGCCAGGCTGATCATGCTGATGCTCTCTTGCTCTTGGTACTCTCCCCTCCTGGTTCTGATGCCTTTTGCAGCGTGCCTTGCCTGCAGAACAGCGTGTGGGAACCTGGGCAGCATCATACAGCACCTGACTTTCCAGCATGTAGAGCCCTCTGCTTGCAGGTGGATTAAAGGGATTTCTTAATGCAGTAAATCAAAAACTGTGAAACAGGGCAATCTTTTTGGCTCTTCTGTTTTAGAAAGAATTGCAGGCACTTTGTAGGTTACATAGTAGCCTCAGATATTTCAACATGCATATTTTATTAGCTATTTTTAAAAACCTTGTCCATTTTTTTCCAGCATCTTCCAAGTGAAAGTATGGCTTCAGGCAAGCTATTTTGATAATTAACAAGAGGGAGGAACTCTTTAAGCAAACAGGGGTGCTGTTTGATGTTATTCTCAAATTTGAAAGCCATCATTTTAGCACTTCTTAATAACTTGGAGGCATTTGGAGATCATATGCATGTGCTAGTGGCACACAAATGTGACTACAGACTCTTTTCCCATGGTGGTAGTAAATAATGCAATAAGTGATCCCTTGAGAGTATCATAGTGGTGTTTTGGTTTTTTTTTTCCTTTAACTAATAGAGTTTTGAAATCTGACCTGTGGACGGACTTGTAGGCATGCAAATTTGCATTTCACATATTTTACTTTCTTTAACATTGCATCTCAAGACAGGTGCTGCCACACCTGCCTGTGTCCTGCCAGCAGGCACCTGTAACTTGTTGACACTGTCTTTGTAAGTCTTACAGGACCTGTGTCATATTTCAGGTCGATACATTAGTCACAAAATCTCGGATGTCTCCAACTCTGTCCCTTTCCACTTCAATCATGCACTTCTTTTGCGCTTCACTCAGCTGCATCGAATGATGTTCATGAATATGTGATGTAAAAAGAACAATGCTGGTGGTGACTGATGATGATAAATTACTGTATTTATCCATTAGGAAGGACATTGGATGACCTACAGATCTGAGGCTGAAGCTAAAAGACCTTTTTTAATCTTTCTTAACACTGCTGGGAACAGCCAAATAACTTATTATGTGTTATTTATGTAGAGAATCTGTAAATAGTTTTGATGGATTCTAAGATAAAATAGATAAGATAAAACCCCTCTGGCGTTTGGAGGATATTGCCTAAGAAAATCAATTAGGGAGTATTAAACAATGTGATAATTTAAGGAAAATACTGATTCTTTAAAAGCTTTTGGGGGCATGTTTTAGACTGCCTGGGGCAAGATTGGGAATTTACATTCCTTTAGGGAGGAAAGAAAAGCATTTCAAAAAACAAACTGGGCCAATATTGAAGTTTTATTTTTGAGAATATGGAGAGAATTCCAGATACCAATGGGAAAACCATTAAACTCGCTTGAAGTGCTTGGCAAGTGCAAGAAAGTAAATCAAACACTGCCAGTGTGACTGATCATTCTTCCTCTGTGTTTGTTCTCTCTGCTCCTGGCGGTGCAGAGACTGCTGACCTCCTTTCCCCCTTTTCCATCCTAAGGCGTCATAGCCTGGTTAAATCAAAGCATTTAAGATACACTGGGGGAGTCTCTCAGAACAAGGATTTGAGCATAAGTCCACCTCATTATGAGTTGATGGTGTGCTGCAGTTTTGAGTTTTAAGAAGGAGCTGTTTAAATCAGTGGTCTAATAACAATTCTAAATAAACACATAATTGCTGTAAAAGTTGGGTGACCTGAGTCAGTGCAGGTCAAGAAGAGTCCCTTGGCCTGCAGTTGGGTAAACCATTTTAGTTTGGAACAAAAACTTACCAGTGGACAAATCGTGGCTGACCCTAATGAATTTTGTCTTGCACCCCAGAACACTGTGAGCTGGATTCCCTTAGGATGAAATTAAAGGAGCTGAAGTGCTCCAGGAGCACACGTGGGGTGCACCAGCTCTCAGTGGGTGTTGGGTCCTTGGGATCATGCTGGAGCTGGTCCATGTAACCCCCAGAAAAACAGAAGGTGTGCAAGTCAGGTCCTTAACAGCTATGGCTTCCCTGTGCAGTTCTGCTGCTCTCTCTTTGCTCCACAGATTTAACAAACATAGAAGATGATGAATACATGCATTTGTTTTAAAGCAGCTGTATGGTTTTGGTTTGTTTTTTTTTTCACTTGGCTTAGGCCGGATACAACTACATTGCATGACTTTGTTTTTTTCATTGCAACACTGGATCAGTTTCTTACATGTTTGTAGGTATTTGTTTGCCATTTGCCAAACACACCAGTGTTTATTGCCTCCCCAGTGGAGAAATATACTGAATGAGTGAATTGCAGGTGGTGAAGAAGTCTCAGTTTCACAGAGATGCTTATGAGGACCACTCAGAATCTGAAATAGCAGGAAACAAAAGGAGTGTAAGTCTGGCTGGAGGTTTATGGATCATATAATCTGCTGTAACAGATTTTTTTCCTAGCCCATCATAGGTGGATGTATCTGAAAGAGTTCCACAAAACTGAAAGAGAATGGAGATTATGAAACTGGAGGTTAAAAGCTCTTGTTCTGTTCTTGGCTGGTTGCAACATTTCTGTGTGATTTAGGTGGGTCTCAGAGGGCTGCAATTTCAGAAATAATGTCAGCGCTTGAGGTGTGTTGTTCTTTTGGAATTTGAAATGTCAGAGTTGCCTGTGATGGACCTCCAGTGCACGTTTAAGGGAAAGCTGACTGCCTTTCTCAAGTGTTACTGAGCAATGCCACAGGGAGGCAGCTCACGTGTCGTGGTCTGTCAGTACGAGTGGTTTGTGGTCAGCACGAGTCTGGCTCACTGATATTTGTGTACTTCTGCGAGAAAAACACTGAGATTTAGGAGTATCCTCACAATCCAGAGGAACTGCAGGAAGGTTTGTGTTATTGGTGGCTGTCTGAGGGTCTGGATTTCTGCCCTTCAGGCAGGAACATGAGATGGTATGAAATATAGTGCTCACAGTGGTTGTCATTTCGGGTGCAGTTACAGCAGAGGGTTGCACGTCCATGTTTTCTTCTGTGTTTGCTGCCAGTGGAGCAGCCCCTCAAGTGTCTGGGATAATGCAAGTGCTGCTCCTGCTGAGCACCCTCAAGACCATCTATGCAACCTGGAAATTCCAGGTGGAAGATTTCCTATTTATTTCGATACAGATTGTGTCTGTGAGTGGAGTCTCACATTAGAAAGTTTGTGTAGTCCCGAAAAAAAGAGACTGTGTCAGAAAATGAGTTTAATCTGATCTTCTTGTACTGTCCATACTCCATCCATTATTCCAGGAAAATGGTAAATAAAGAGTATACTTACGAATGTTGGGTATGATCCAGCAGAGCTTTCAGTGATTATCTCTGAAGTGGTTTATATAGTGCTAAAGGCAGCATTTTATCTGCATAAGTCTAGATTTTGGGTAGAATTAGTATTACCTGTTTATCTAACCAGGCAGATTTGGGCTGTGAATCCCTCCTCAGTTCTTGCTGCCAGCAAAATCCTCTGTGACTCAGCTGAGCAGGATGGACTCTTAACCACTCACCTATTGTTCAGTGATCTGTGGATACTGAGGACCCAGCACTGAGTGTTGCTTTCATATCATCGTGAGTCTTTCCATCATTTCTAGGAACTTGCACTTGCACTGGTAATAAGGAGGAGAGGAGCAGCACACCAAAATTGTCAGCAAATTGGAGAAGACCTGAGAAAAACAGGAGGGTTTTTTGCCTCTGTTGTGCTTAGTGTGCTCCAGTAGAGTATGGAGCAATGAGCCATAGTCACATTTACATGGAAACCACTTCCCCTAATGAGGGGAATCCATTTTACTGTAGTGGATTTCCATTAAAAGCAGGACTTCAGCACATCCACATCTAAAATGTGAGCTGGGATGAGCTTGGTAGCAACAAGGAACATAATAGGAGGGATGGGATGGATGAGATGGAGATCTCTGTCTGGGACCAGTTCAGGGAGAAAACAGACACAGTGTCAGAAATCCCTTCCAGGTGCTGGTCTGTGTTGCAGTCGAGTGCCTGATCTTACACAAATCATAACAAGAAATAATAGGCACATAAAATGAAAAGAAAAGGAAAATGGAAAGTGAAATAAGGAGCATATTTTTCAAGGCAGGCAATTTAACCCTTGGAATAGAAATGCTGAGCTAAGTTTCGAACTCTGCGCCTTTTGATGTCTTTAAATGAAAAATGGTTTCCAGAAAGATGCCCAAGCAAAAGATTTTGGCCCTTGGAAAAAGATAGTATCCCAGGGAAATGTAATGGGTTGCAGTCTACAGGAGATGGAATAATGGGGATGCCTTGGTGAGTCAGTGAATTACTGGTAGTTTTACTGTTGTTGATAGTCGATACAAATGAAATCCTATGAGATAAACAAACCAAACCTTTATTACAACCATCTCTCTTTTTTTTCCCCTTTCTGCTGCTTGACAATGATAGAAAATTCCTCCTTTCCTTTTTATGTGCAGCTGTAAATCTTTGTTGTAATAGGAAAGGAATAATAGGTTATCTTTATATCTGAGCTAAAGAGAACTTTTCCTGAAGAGCTGAAGTATGGAATTCTACCAATTTCCATGCAGCTCGTGACAAAGTTTAATATATATTTATTTTGGGGTCTGAAAGCTGCAGCTGTGACTATGGAAAGGATTTCAAAGGCTGCACTTTGGCTGGATGTGGTCAGCATTCACTCATGACCTGGCATTAACTCTTGTGCCAGGACCTTGATGTGGCTGTAAGTACTATGCAATTTTTTCTTTTTTATTTTTTTCTTTCTTTTTTCTCCTTGAGAGAGCAAGAATTTCAGTTATACGGCACCTCACTTGCTATAAAGATTTTGAGGAAAGGACTTATTTTTTTTCTTTCCTTTCTTTTTTATACACAGACCATTGCATTGTGTTTCTTCCTTGTGAATGCAGTATGGTGGTTTGGTTAAAGCAGGCACAAAACCACACAAACACTTGTTTGGTGGCTTTAGCAGGTCCATGTTGGGCAGTGCACATGCATGTTTGGTGGATCACTTGTTCTGTACCTCAGGGAGGTGTTTTCCTCCCAACAAGTCTTGTTTTACATCTGGGATGTTGGGACTTACTCCTGAGGCACTGCACGTGGTAGGCAAAGTCTGTATTTAAAAGTATTTGTAGAGGCAACATTTAGTCACTGAAAATGAGTTAACTGGTTCTACAAAGGCTCTTGGATTTAGCTGATGGATTACTGGAAGGCTTTTGCCCTTAAGGAGTTTCTTGAAGTTCTTGGTATGGAAAAAGCTGTGCTTTGAGATTAAATTATTCAGGTGTTTTTCAAAGTAATTAAGACTTCTAGCATTTAATGTTTTATGTATGCAGGTTAAAAATGAAGGTTGATTAAATCACAACAAAGGGAAGTTTATTCACAAATGACAGACAGTAATGTCTCTTTTGTGACTGGTGGAATGCTGTTGAGCCCACTTCATTACAGTGAATATTGAACCATTATATTAGTGCCATTTTTTCTAAGTGATGGCACTGATAAAAAGCAGGCAGTAGTAGAATTTGATGCAGTACAGTCCTGGCTGTGCTAAGTAGTGCAGAATACTTTTTTTTTCCTGTCAAGTATCTGATTTATAGACAATTTTTCAGCTTGTGTTTTTGAAATGGCCAGGTGAGCTATACAAAACTCAGCAAGACCAGGAGGCAGGCCAAAGTAATGATTTTCTTGTTGGAAAGTAATAGACATGCCAGTATAGCATGTAATAACAGCAGGTTTTACAGAGTGCTGCAGAACAGTAGGAGTGTGAAACACATACGTTACATAAATTATCTGTGCATGCATTTCTGCAGAGTTCTGGGCTACACTAACTCATTAATGCTTTTTTTTTTCCTTCTTTTTTCCAGTCACTGAGAGTTTCAATGTATGAACTCCTTCAGGCTTTTAAAAACTTTACCTGTGTTATCTCCTCTGGATTAAGTACCTTATCCTTTGGGTACCTGTACTTGCTGTTGAGGAATCAGTGAATGGTCTTTGAAATCTAAGAGCAAATCAGACCTCACTGTTGCAGGTTCCAGTGCTGTCTCTCATTATGCTTTTCCTGTCAGGAAAAAGGAAACAAAGAAACACCTAAGACACAAATTTAAAATATCCCCCATGTGCTGTCAGTGTGAGACAGCTCATCTGTGCAAGTATTTATTAATTATCCTGAGTCCACTTTTTAAGGGCTACTTCCATAACAGCACTGAGGTTTTTTATTCTTCTGACAGTGTTCCTTGGTCACTGTGAAGATCTGGAGGCGTATTTTGTCCATAATTTTTTATTTGTTCCATAATTTTCGTTGATAATTTTTGGGTATTTTATCTGAGCACACAGAAAGGCACGTTGCCCTGCATGTCTTGTGTTTCCATTCCTGTGCTCACCAGCCCATACCATGCGCTGTAAAAGCTCCTCCCTCTGTCTATGATCTCTTCAGTTTTTTCTCTTTCACAGCATCCAGGGAGGTCTGGGGCTTCTCCTAATAATTTCTGTAAAAAGTAAAGAAACCAAAGTTGCTCAGAATTATCTGTGCAAAGCTTAGAATAGGCAATGTAGGGTTCTTCTAACCCTTGTTGTTGAAGAGAGAGAGATTTCAAGAATGTAAGTCCTTTAAATTGCTTGGACATTTGAGGCAAATCCCTGAAAAACTAGTGAGCTCTGTGAAGTATCTTAAGGAAGGAGCCCTTCTACAGTTTCTACTGGTCCTGGGGAAAGCATAGTAATAGGTGTTTCCTAATCAGCAATGGTTGCACATTTTTGTTCCACTGAGATGGAAACTTCCAGGTGATATTAATAAACTTTTTCCACATGGGAAAAGATTTGCCCTTTGTTTTTGCCCTACCTTGCATAAAGGTTGTTTTTTTGTGGATTTTTTTGTTTGTTTGTTTGTTTTTTTGTGGTTTTGTTTTGTTTTGTTTTAATCCCATCAGAGAAAAGGAATGTTCCCATGGAGATAATATTTTCATGTTATGAAAGTATTCTTGGCTGTAAGTCTCCTGCAAATTGACCTCGATGAACCAGTGACTCTGCAATGCCCTTTTTTTTCTTCCTTTTTGTTTTGTGCTCTATTTCATTTTTATTCCTGTCTCTGTGACTCTTTTTGCTACTAGGAAAATTCCTTACCCATTATCATATGAGCCCTTCATGCACTTTGAGGATTTAGTTTTTAGTAGTACTTACAAAAAATACATCTACTTTCTGATCATGCTACAGTCTTCTGAGACTCGGAGGTGTCTGTGCCTTACCTTGAAGTGTTTGAAAACAGCTCTCAGTTATCAAGATTTAACATCATTTGGGAAAAATCAGAAGTTAGTTGTTTTTAGAGATATTGCCCAAAGGCAATGCATTCAGCATGCAGCCTTCTCTGATGTTGGTGAAGCACGAAATTTGAGAGTCTCCAGAAATTCACCTCAAGCATAAAACTTCTAAGTGAAAACAGGATTTGGAGAGTGCCAAGAGGTTAATCTTCACCAAGAAAAGTCTGTTCCTTTATGGACATCTGAACCAGGGCTCTTGGTACAGAGCCCCGCAGCTCTGAGTCTGTCAGTCACTGAAATAGCCCATATTTTTTAGTGTACAGGGTTGTGGGACCTTTCATTATTTCTCTTCAAAGCAGCTCCTGGTTTTTTGAGGGCTCAATTCTTCAGCTCCATGGCACCACAGACTTTTTTTTCTGTTGTTTTTGTACTTCAGCAATTGTAGTTCAATTCTAAGTGTTTCTGAAAGTTTTATTTATATTGTGACAGGGCTTCAGTCATCATCCAAGATTGAATTGCAATTGGAACATTGAGGGAAACAAAAGCATTTTTCTGAAGTCTAAATAGATAGGATAAGTATCAAGTGGATGGAAATTAATACTGTTATCTCCATTTTCCATTTTTCTGTTTCAGTTTTTCTAAAATAGCCGTGAATTGGTGTGATTTGACAAACCTACCAGCATTTACATTGGCTGTCTCTGAAATGGGGAGTCTTTCCAAACAGACAAGAAGGGAGGGAAGAGCATTTCATTCTCTTGAAGTGATTAGATTTTAAAAAAATCACTACATAAACAGAATATTTGCAAACAATCCCATCAAATTGGAAAAAGAGGAAGCAAGTTTGTGCATTAGGAAAGGAAGTAGCTGAGAGTATCCATGTTATTTGGAGACATTTAACCAGAACTTTAGGATTATTTTCATGGTGGCCTTTCTTGCTCAAGGACTTTTTGGTGAGTGTTAATAATTATCTGCATATAATGAATTAATTTAATATCTTTAGCATACCATATAGTGATAACTTCAGTCGGCTGCAGTCTGTGTTATAATTATTTGTATATACTGACTGGGAGAGTTAATTCTGAATCCACTGCTGGTGTCTTGAACCCCAGGATAAGTTCCTGTTGTTTGGACCATGCCAAGTGTTGAGCTGCTGTGGTCCTGCTTTGCTGTAGTGCCCCAAAACCTTGGGGGTCAGACCCTAAGTGTGGGACAGGGAAGGTGGAGGCTGCAAAAAGCCTCTGGAAACAGTAATTGGAAGATGAACCAGTTGGTGCTTCTGACAAGGATTGTGAGTGCATTCATCCCATTTCAAACCTGTGACATTGACTACTTCTCCTTTTTGGGTCCATGCCAAAAGAGCCTTTCAGAAACTTGCAAAGAGTCTGTCCTAGGGTGACTTTATGANCTGACATTGACTACTTCTCTTTTTTGGGTCCATGCCAAAACAGCCTTTCAGACACTTGCAAAGAGTCTAATTCTGGAAGAAGCATAGTGGTTTATTTTGGGTTTTATTATTTTGCCACTGACCAACAGAAGCCTTTTTGTGCCTGGATTTATGATTTATGAACACGTATAAAAGCTATTGTCTGCACTTTCCCCATGGATTATTCATCTTTTTCTTTCAAAATATACTCACATCCCTGGAAGTTATCCTAGTGCTTGCAGTTGGATCTGAAGTTTGGAGGCATCAAATCACTTGTGATACTAAACCAAGCTGTAGTTGGATGTAGTGGTACCTGCTTCCCAGGAGGGTTTACATTTTGGGTAGTGAACATTTGTGATGCAGTTTGAAGTGATACAACGGTGGGTGCTTTGAAAATGTTCCCCAGAACACTAGGAGGGCTCATAAACACATAGCTGCTACTGTGGAGAGTTACTTAAGTTTTCATCTTGGGATGTGTTGTGTGAATTCAGTTGGAGATTTTATCGATATTAATGAAACTGCTGGTAGCCCTGCTGCTCTGAGAGTGGCTGTGTTCTAACTCACCATGCTGTGGCTTTGAAGAAACCAGCCTTACAGGAGTTTCTCCCTTCTTACAAGACACTGAACTGGTGAAGCTGGATGTGATCCATGTTAACCTTTGATTCCAAGCAATGCAGCTTAGAGCAAATAACCTCTCCTCTAACAGCCCTTGTCCTCTGCTGTACAAACCAGTCTTGGGAGGAGTAACAGGACAGTGATTAAAAAACTTTAATCCAGTCATCCTCAATCCCTGAACATTAAGATAAACCACCCAATCCCATTTTCCTTTTCAGAAATGTTACCTAATGAACCCACCAGTTGTCTGGATGCAATCTGCCTCTCGCTGCTGTGCTGCTGGTCAGAGTGAAGGGCTCCTGCAGTGGCATATGGGATTGGATAGTGATGCAGCCATGAAATAAATATAAAGAAAACATTGCAGCGGTTTGTGGTAGTTTTACGTTATTGTAATCACAGATTTTAGACAAGGTGTTGATAATTTAAAAGCTGGGAGGAGAGGTAGGGTATGGTGTGGTGTGGTATGGTATGGTATGGTATGTGCACCATGGCACAGACCAGTGTGTGCAGAAAGTGTGTCAGGTCCTGTGAAACTGGGGTTGTACAACACTCTGTGTTGTGATCCCACTTCTGACACTGTAACACTTCATAACATTTAATGTTATGATCCCATCTCTGATACCAATTAATGTTAAGATCTGCTGCAATAATGTTAGCATCCCACTCCTGAAATAATATTAGTGTCCGAATTAAACTGCAAATGAGACCATATGCTAAAGGCAATGGCACAGATTTTATTTAACAGTGAGGCGTGAGAGAGAGAGATTGAGAGAGAGAGAGGGGTAGAAATAGGAAGAGAGAGGGGGGATAAAGAGAAAGAGAGAAAGATTATATTCACTGCCACATGTTGTTCCTGCAGTGTCCAGCTGGCTCTTCTTCTTCTGGTCATCTTGGTGGTGGGAGTCCCCAAGTGTTTTTTTAGAGCCACCACTTTTATATAGCCCAAGTCCTGGGTATCCAGAGCCATTCCCACAATTTGGGATAGTGTGTGTATGTAAGCAGTTTCTTCCTTTCCTGAAGTTTGCCATGGTGGGAGGTTTTGTCCAAAATAGGTTACCCAAATCTGCCTCACCAGGCCTGACATCTTCCTGTTGGCGTGTCTGTGGTTTTCCCACAGTCTGCACAGCGGGACCTCATCCAGTGTGCCAGTTCCATACCTTTCTTGGTAAGGTAATGGAACAGTTTATGCTGAGTGTCATCACACAGCACCTACAGATAGCCAGGGGATCAGACCAGCCAGCACGGGTTTAGGAGAAGTAGGTTGTGTTTGACCAACATGATCTCCTTTTCTGACCAGGTGACCTGCCTGGTGGATGCAGGGAAGGCTGTGGATGTTGTGTACCTGGACTTCAGCAAGGCCTTTGACACTGTCTCCCACAGCACACTCCTGGAAAAGCTGGCAGCCCATGGCTTGGACAGGAGCACTCTGTGCTGGATTAGGAACTGGCTGGATGGCTGAGCCCAGAGAGTGGGGGGGAGCAGTGCTGCATCCAGCTGGCAGCCAGGCACCAGTGGTGTTCCTCACAGTGGGGGCTGTGCTGGGGCCAGCTCTGTTCAATATTTTTATTGATGACATGGGTGAGGGTACTGAGTCTTTCATTAGTAAATTTGCAGAGGACACTGACCTGGGAGCTTGTGTCCATCTGTTGGAAGGTAAGGGGGCTCTGCAGAGAGACCTGGAATGGTTGGATGGATGGGCAGAGTCCAGTAAGGTGAAGTTTAGTAAGTCCAAGTGCCAAGTCCTGCATTTTGGCC
>VYXD01005996.1:2345562-2433030 GCA_013397195.1 Hylia prasina
AAATTCCCACCTCTCAACCACATTGGTCAATCAGACTATCAATCACATTCTCCTCCCATTTGAAAGAATGCAAACACTGGCCATATTTACAAAAAACAATTCTTTGTTTATGTTAAAAGGCATGGGAAAGTGAGAAACTCTGACTCCAATATGAAACATCAGAAGGCTAAGAAAATTCTGGGTGACACACAGTCTTAAACTGCACCAAGGGAAAATAGGTTGGATATTAGGAAAAACTCTTTTACAGAATGATAAAGTACTGCAATGGTTTGTCCAGGGAGGTGTTGGAGTCACCACCCCTGGATGTGTTTAAAAAAAGACTGGATGTGGCACTGGGTGCTGTGGTTTAGTTGAGGTGTTAGGGCCGGGTTGGACTCAGTGATCTTGAAGGTCTCTTCCAACCTGGTTATTCTGTGATTTTGTGATTCTTTGGAGCTGTAGATGCTGATGGTGTGTGTGTGGTTTCAGCTCCCGTGGACATTGGCAAACCTGGGAAGAAAATCACAGACTGAGCTTGCAAACACTTTGCTTTGGAGTGTGAGTGATCAACATTCAGAAATGCCAAACACTCACAACATCCAGCCTGAGGTACTTGGGGGCCTGAAAACCACTTTAAGGCAGAAATGATTACAGACCAGTAGACAGTAACCAATTTTCATGCCACTGTGACACAGCCTTTTCAAATAATTGCATAAAAATACAGCTTTGAAACATGTATTTTCTGTATTTCTAGTGCTATTTATCAGATATGCATCAAGTTGTTAGAATTAATCTTCATTTGCAAATTTCTTTGAAGCAAAGCTCTACGACTCTGACTGCATCATTATTAATCCCTTGAGTTTACCAACATGTGGACATCAGAAGGGATGCTGTTTTACTTTGACTGGGCTTTTGTGCAGAGAAAACAGCACATGTTCTGTCCATCTGCTTCATTAAACTGTAAACACAATTCAATTTTGTAACATTAATGCATAGGCATTAAATATTTTGTGGACCTTGAGTAGCTCTCTGGCTGTTGTATTTTTAAAGCACTTTTAAATTTAACCTTCTGTTCTAGGTTTCTGGGTTGCCTTTTGTTCTTTCTTCTTCCTTTTTTTTTTTTTTTTTTCCTTTTTTTTAATTTGAAAGTCTGCTTACCTGACTTTAAGCCTTAGATGAAGTTCTTAAATCAGCAGGGAGGATTAGACAAATTTTAGGTGTTTCAGCAGAACAATTCAGGTCATCAGTCTTTCGTGGTTAATTATAGTGGGAAGCCTGGGTGACTTTGCTCTTAAATTAGATGCCTGCAATGATGGTGAAATGAGCCTGGATCTTAGCCTGGTGAAATGATTTCATATCCCAGTACAGGCGGGTTAAATCTCCAATCCAAAAATATTTTTTCATTTCTTCTTTCCTATGAAAAATACACTCTGAGAGACAATTTTTATGAACATTTCCTCTGCATAAAACATAGCAACGTCTGAGCTGGGTTCTCTTCAGATGTTTGCCTGCATTTCCTTTTGAGATGGAGAGCAAACAGAATTAGGAGGAACTAGTCATGACCATCCCAGGCAGTGAAGAAAGGGGCCTTGGTCTGCAGTGCCTTTGAACCACTGCTGAGGTGTGAGGCTGCTGGATCACAATCACAGGACCTTCTTCAGGGACAGTGGTGGCATAATTCTGGGGGTTTATTAGTTATGTCATGATTTCAGAGTTGTCCCAGGCTGCTGGCTGCCAGGAGAGAAAGTGGCATTGTGTCAGGGTGTTCTGGTGGCACAAAATATAAACCTTAGACAAAGGTGATTGACAAAGATTAATGTTTTGTAATTGGGAACATTAGAGAAAGCTGAAGACCTTTGTACTGTATGTTTTTTAAAAAAACAACCAGCAAGCTGTTCAGAGAAGGATAGTGTGGATCAGCATAAAACCTCATTTTTCTGTGCAATGAGAGCCTTAGTTAGAGTTCAGTAAAAATTACACTTTGGTTGTTTGCTGGTTTGGGTTGTTTGTTCATGACAGCATACTGATATGTGTGAGGCTTGAGCATGCTTTGAGATCTACACTTAAACAGTGTAGTACAAATATCACATTTTTCACTTCTGAGATGTTTTTCCCCCTGCAATTTAAAGGAATAATATTTCCCTTATGTGGCATTGCCCAAGCTGTTAACAGGCTTGTTTTATGTTTTTGCTGTCACATGAAGAGAGTGGAAATCACCATCGTAGCAGCTATGTGGCTTCCGAAGTGAAAGACAAAAGTATTACCTTTCTCCTGAAAGCATCATCTACAGGACAAGTATTTTTTTTTTTTCCCAAGTGTTCTCATCAAGTTGCAGTAAAAAGCTTTTCTCCATTCCATTTGTGTGCCTTCTGTTGGGCTTCAAAGCCAGTTTTGCCTTTGGATGGCTGAAGTCGGGAAAGCTGTTCTGTACAGACCATGGCAAAACTAAGTCCAGCAGGGGAGGAGAGAGGATTAAAATCCTGTTTATCAGAGAAGAGGGCTGACCCCAGTACCCTGAGCTCTTAGGCTCTCTGAATGGCCTGGCTTGGTGTCAGGGTGAGCTCTGTGTTGACTGAGCTTCGCTGTGCTGAGCTGCCTCTGGTTCGGCTCTGCAGCCCAGGAATGTCGCTGCAGCCCTGAAAGGAAGGAGGTGACAGAGGTGAATTATTTCTGACCTGTGATCAAACAGCATTTTCCATGAGAAAGAGCAGCAAAGGGAACAGGCTGTATTGCAGAGTCATCCTGACTTCCCCTTGCCTTCCACACTGTCTCCCTGTGCTGGAAAACAGCGTGTGCCTTGCTTCCCTGGTGCTCTGGCACAGGCAGGTGGCTGTCAGGGCACTGCTGCCAGCCACTCCAGAGGCTGTCCCACGTCTTTGAGCCACATCCTGCACATGATCAAGGTTGGTTTGAAGAAGTATGGGCAGTGTCAAGGTGATAGTTTCTGCTACATGAAGGTCTGCGGAGCGAGCATCCCCATGGGATGGAACCTGTCAGAAAACGTAGCTCACACAGCAGTAAGGGGTTAAGGTGTGATTTCTTCCTCTCAGCAATGTGGTGGGGTTTTTTTGTTGTTTTTTGTTTGTTTGTTTGTTTTTTTAATTTTTGTTCATTTGTGGTGTAAGTGCATCTTCAAGATGCAATCTCTTAAGTTTTTTCCACAAAAGAACAAAAAGAAGACTTGTGTCATATCAATGCGTGATTACTTTTAAATATTTATATTTTAATAGCCATTTCACAGTAAAAGATTTTCTCATGAAGAGCAATAGTAATCATGTAAAGTCTTTCTGCATACTAATGTTGCTGGGACTTTTTTGAAAAATGTCTCAGACAACTCCAGATGTCAGCTGGTAAAACCAAAAGTCATTTCAGCACAATACTGCTTTTATCATTGTGAGAGATAAAAGAGATTCTGATGGAAGACATTTGTGAAAGGTACATTTCTAAAGCCTTTCTCAGCAGTGGAGCCTGCAGGATGCTCTCAGCTGATACAGCACGTTGTAGAGCTTCAGACCAAAGCTGTGTTCAAGAGGACATTGTTTCACCAGCCACCCTTTCTAAGGTCCTGGCTATCTGCTGCTTCCCACCCGTGTCTGCTGGATTAGTGTGCTCAGAAGATGAAAGGCTCCAGCTATTATGTTTTGGAGATAAAAAGTTCTCAAGTGTCTCATGTTTCAACTATTTTTTGTTTCCCTTTGGAATCCATCTTCATGCACCAGTTTTGGTTTCCTCAGTATCTTTTTTTTCCCCGTTTTTTTGAAAGTGGACAGCAGCAGATCCTTCACTCATAAACTGCTCTCAGAAATTGCAGGTGCCATGCTAGCATGCCTTCAGGCTATGTGCAGCCTTCTTCATCAAGGCAAGAGCCCTAAGAACAGATAGTGTCCCACGGAAAATTGGGACAACTTAGGATCCATTTTTGCATCCATGGCCCTGTCATCTTCCTTTTGTTTTTGCCCTCCACTTGTTGCTGCCACATCACTGCTGTGCCAGGGCAGGTGCTGGTGTGATTGTCTCTTCCAATGTGTGTTAGGGAGTTGAGGTGACATACTAATCAGATGGGAAGCTCTAGACTGCTGGGTGTGATTTGGGTGTGGTGCAGATCATGTGTCCCCCCACATTCTCACATCAGACCCGTGTCAGGATGTGCTCCTGGCAGCTGTGGCACCTTGTCCATGGCCAAAAGGCCCAGGGACTCCTGTCAACTGCAGCATTTTCAAAAGTTACTTGAACACCTAAAGGCAGACAGGGATTCTCTCTGTGCCCATTTCTGTGAGTCTGTAGTTCCCTATCAAGGAGTGACTGAGAAGGAGGGTAGCAGGGCATGGTCTTTGTAAGTGCCTTTGTGCACTGCTGGGAATAGACTGGGAGTGGCTTTGCTCAACTCCCCTGGGTGCTGATGTTTCCAGCAGGTCCTGATGTTCAGGAAAATCTGCTGAGTTTGTGCTGCAGCCATCCCGAGCCTGTGAGCAGCCTGTGGGGTGAGAGTCTGAGACCTTGGGCAAGTCCAGCTGCTCAGCTCTGGGCTGAGCTGTGAGCTCGATTTGCAGGTCCAGGATGGAGCTCAAGAGGAGTGCAGGGACCCCGCAGAAATGCAGCCCCTCCCCTGGCAAAACACAGCAGCCCCCCTCAGGAAGCCTGAGCAGCCATCTAGGAAATGGCATTTTAAGAAACTGTAAAATCAGCAGTCGGAAATAATTGAATTGTGCCTCATATATTTGTTTTGTCAGTGCCTCCTGTACTAAGTTGTTCAGTTATTAAAAGAAGGGAACCCTCTTGAGATGTCTCCTGCTTTCAGAAGTGCTGGGCAGGGTGTAGCTGCATCCACAGGGTGCTGGTTGCCTGGAAGGTCCCGGTGCCATAACACAGCAATCTGTATTCATGTGCTGTGCTTTCATCCCAAGTTCACAGAGGAAACAGGATTGTTACTGTATATTAAAAGAATTAATCGTGTGGCTTAGTTTACTGGCAAAGCTGTGTATTGAGAGCAGAGAGCATTATCTTGCAGGTAGCAGAGGTGCACGACCTAAGTCATGGAGTTCATTTCTGCAGTCGATCCTGCATCCTGTCAGAGTTTCCTTCACCTCTGGAATCCCATCTGTGCCCACAGCAGGGTGCAGAGCTGTGACCCCCCAGAAAAGAGACCCGTGGTGGATATCATAACCATGGGATTTTCAGGGGGAGAAAGGTGTTCATTTTCTCCAGTAAGAGGCAGTGCCTTTTGGTCCTGATCTGAGGTGGGAGGTGAGGAGCAGAGCTCTATCCCTGTGTCTCTTTGGAGGTGTTTGCTTCAAAGCCATGGGGTGGGGCTGTTCCTAAACTTCCATCTCACTCTTGACTCCTGGCCTGTGGAGGGGTCAGAGGTCCTCCTTGTGCCATGCCTCCTCTGCTTAGTGCTCCTGAAAAAGGTGTGCTCCTGCACTGTGCCAGCAGCAGCAGCAGCAGACTCTTTTCCCCAAAGGCTTGTCAAAGCTTCCTCAGCTATCTCGGCAATACTTTTATCTCTTTGTGCATAAGCAATGTTTAAAGGGAACAAATGGCCTGTGTGATCATTCCAGTGTTCATTTTTTAATGCATTTAATTCCTGATGCTGACACTTTGTTTTTCAAAGCGGGATCAGAACTGCTGAGGATAAGCAGTGCCAGCATTACATATGGCAGGAGTGGGGACCTGTGTAAAGCTCAGCCAGGCTTTCTTATTGACAAAGCCTAATTAAAAATGGATAAAGTTAAAGATTTTTTTTTGGTGATAGTCAGACGTCCTGGAGTGAACTACCCTGTGCAGCTGTTCTTTTTGTGGTAACACAAGGGGATTTAAGCCGTGACTTGATTCCAGTGTCTGTGGTCTCTGGGTGTTCCCAAGAACCATGGGCTGAACATGCCATTTCCATGAGCAACACCTCTAAACCCTTCAGCACAGCTGCCTTCTCTCTATGTATTCTATTTAAAAGTCCTAAAATAATTTCCTGGAGCAGTAGCTCAAAGCAGGCAGACTGAGCATCAAAGGACTGCCCAAAGCCCTGGGGTGGACCTATTTATTAAGGTTGATTAATGCAATGAATGTGCTGCATGTGAATTCAGGGCCCTCTATAAATATTGGACCTCCAAAGCTTTACAGAATGATTTTGGAGAAGTAGTTCAGAAGCAGTGCTATAGCTACTGCTTTGCACTTATTTTTGCCTTTTTTTTTTTTTTTTTACAGTAGATTGTGATTACCGTGAAATTACTTTTAAATTTTAGTTTTTATTCAGTGATTAAATGAATATCATGCTTATAATAGTAAGAGGTGTGCGGGCTGTCTTTTGGAATTAAAAGCAATTTTTTTTTTGCTTGTTTGTTTTGGGATGGGATGAGCAATGGCTTCGGGACAGCTTTGTGGTATAGTGTGTTTTGCTTTAGGTTTACTGACGAGCGGTGTTTCCTTCAACCAGCAGGCTGGCAGGGAATTGCAAACAGTGACCTCATTTATCCCACTAGAGCTCACTCTCCTTGACGTTTTCGTCAGGCAGTGGGGGAAGACGTTTGCTGTTCAGCTGCTGCCAGCAGAGCTGGTGCTTGTTTTTGTCTCGGCCAACCCGGTGAATATTCTGAGCATTGTGTCACTTTAAGCTGTGCTGTGCCTGTCCTGCACGGCTCCACGTTCTGTGTGCAGACAGGAGCAGCAGCAGTGGCTGAGGCAGGTTGGCTCAGGGATGTGTTTCATTGCAGGTTTGTGCAGCAGGTGCTGCAAGGCTGTTTATAAAGCTGTATGTCAATTGGACCTCCCTAGCTGGAAACCATTTACAAAAATAATGCGTTGTACTACTGATACTTTTCCTCTTTCATGTAAGATACAGGAAAATCTACACAAATATAATGTTATTGTTGTGATCCTTGGGAAAAAAGTTAATGAACCTATTGCAGAATCATAATTTTGTCTTTTTTTCAACTTTCAGCAGGTAACTTAGAGGAGTGCATCAAGGGTTAATAGATGAACTAGTAGTGAAATGCTGAGAGAAAAACAATTCCTGTACTCCTAGAAACAACAGGAACTCTGAACACTTACCTGAAGTGCCTCCTACTCTAGATTAGTTGTCAGGCTTAGACTTTTCCTCCAACACAGGAACAGTGTAAAGTGCACAGTACAATGCAGCCTAACACGGTGTTGTGTTGGAGAGGAGATACTCAGGTCTTTCTTTTCTTCTTGTAACCTGGCATTAGCAATGCAGACATAATCCCTACAGTTGGTGTTGTGGTAGAGAAGGGCAGAAGTGTCCTGGCAGATGCAGGCTTGTAGACTGCCAGGTTTCTTTTGTACGTGTCCTGGCAGTGATTTGGATAGGTATCTTGTTTAAAGGAATGCCTCAGAATATTTTTTTAAAACTCATTAGTGCTGTAAGAGTTCATATAAATATAAATATAAGAGTATAAGAGTATAATTCATATAAATATAAGAGTTCATATAATGATATTTACTTAATATTCTGTAGTTTAAACAAAAGAATACATATTAATAATAATAATAACTGTTATAATAATGCCTATAAATAATAAGATAAAATGATAATTTTATTATCATAAAATTATAATTAAAATATAATAATTTCAGTTATAATAATTTAAAAGTCGCTGTTAATTAATATACATTGTGCCTTTTCTGCCCCATTTTGCTCCAAGTTCCAGCAGGATGTGTAGAGGCAGGTGTGATGCTGATTGGGGTACCTGCAGCTTGTTTTGAGTTTGGAAGAGTTTTCCTTTGGAATCTATTTAGCTGTTTTGCCAAGAACATCTCTAGTTCCACTGAGAAACAATGCAGTGGATGCACTGTGTAAAATAAATAATTAAAAATGTATGAGACAGAAAAATTAGTGATATCATTGGCAAATTTGAGTAGATTTTTGCAGCTTTTGAGGTTAAAGAAAGGCAGACCACTAATGGGGTTTTTTGAGTAACTGAAAGCTCATTGAGTTTGCTAGGAAGTTTTCTCAATCATGTAACTAATAAATAGTAAATACTTTTGGAAATTGCTGCCCTCATGCAGATTACCTCTCCTGACTTGAGATTCCTCTGGAATAGGTTGAACTCTGATGTTTACTCATGGAGAGCAAGCACATCCATCTCAAAGACAGGGCTGCCTGGTTTGCTGCAGTAGCATAATGAACTCATCCTGAATACTCATTTACTCCGTATCTCTGTCCATATCACTGTAGCAGTGTCTAATCCTTAACAAAGCTGCTTGTTGCTGTTCTTATTTCCTGATTCTAGAACACGCTGCAAACAACATGAAATTCCCATACTGTCATTGCACTGGCCTTGCAAAATCATTTGTTTTGCTGTCCTGGAAACAGAACTTTCATATAACTAAGCTATTTTGATGATATTTGTTGTCACCTGCCTCAGGAAACGATAGTGACATCTTTGACATATGTATTATATTTCATGTTCCAGTCCTATGAAAAAAAACTATCATTATTTTCTAATTTTAGCTGCTGCTTGTCCATAGCCACTGCAGCACAATTTTTAGGGGCAGTGTTCTAAACATCCACGGTTACATACTGTTTATTTTCAGGATATTTAAGTATCTTAAATATCAGACTGATATTATATATCTAAATATAGATATATATATATAGATGGATATTTAGTACTGGCATTTAAAATGCAGGTAATTACTTTTTAATAGATAAATAAAGACAGATAGCAATGAAATGCATAAGGCTTGCAACACCATCCCTGCCCAGCCTCCACGTGTTTCTCCAACCCTCCAGAAACACCATGGAGATGGATTTCCAGCATTTGTGTACCTCTCCTTGGTGCTGTGTGCTGTTAGGCTTTTAACAAAACAGCACAGCCTTCCTTTGTTTTGGGCATCTTCAACCAGAAAAGTCCCACACAGCTAAATAAATGTGTTTTAAGGCACCAAAGATACCCAGACCTGTGTGCAGGGCTGTGCAGCAGGGATGCAGCCAGCAGAGCTGTGTGGGCAAAGCCTTTCCCTGCAGGATTTTTTATGGACTAGGGAGATTGGGATGGTCAATAATTTAATATGCATTTTGAACTCTTAGAATGATTTAGTGGATTACATAAATGGAAGAGGGAAAAGCTATATCTATTTTTTCCAGTTCATTGTTCATGACAATAAGAGGAGTTTTATTAACTTCACAGTTGGTGCTACTCTGTTGATGCTTTTAATTTTTACAGTGTTTTGTTTTAATCCATTAAAAAACCCAACAAGCCAGGATTATACTAGTTTGGGTTTTTTTGTGGTTCAGATTTTTATTTGTTTGTTTGTCTGGTTTTGTTTGTTTATTTTTTTGTTTCCCCTTTCTGGTCTTGTGTTTCTTATTAGAAAGGTGCACTTCTTCATAAAACTGGCAGGTACGATTTTGGCTGAGTATTCAAACCTGAATACTCCATAGTAAGCATGCAAGAATAATGTAGACACTGAAAAATGGGGGAAGGCTCTTCATCTGGGGCTGGAAAACAATGTATTCTCTGTTAGTTTGAAGGCTGAGAAAGCCATTTAAATCACATTTTTTTTAGTAAGTAATGCGATACTAGAACAGTGGAGAAGGGGAAAGGTAAACATTCACTACAGAATGTAATTATGGAATTCATTACAGAAAATATGGACAAATAAAGAGCTGAAGAAAAGAGTTTGAGAGATGTCCTTGTCACTTACCTTTGCCTATAAAGTGTTGTGTGTCTGCAGAGGAGTGAGGAAGAGGTTTTGTCTTTCTCTGTGCTCTGTGAACTGGAACAGGCACAGGTTGGTTTGCCTGGTTTTTAAAGCACAGAACAATCTTTATTCCCATTTTTCTTAGATTTTTGTTTTGCTCTTTAGAATGAATCCACAGCAGATGACCCACAATTCATAAAGATCTGGAGGTGCTTGTTATTCTTTATAAACATTGGTAGTGTGGGTAGTGGAAAACCCTGGAAAAAGGTAGGAAATGTAAAACCTGAATGAGAAACCAGAGTATGTTTAAGAATTTGGACTAATTTTGCATATTTTTATGAAAACTAACTTGATTAGACAGTTCTTTAAGACAGGTTAGGGATATTTGGTGGACCAGAACAGCAACAATTTGCCAGGCAAGTGTATTAAAATATGGGAAAATGTAGAAAGTTATTAAAGGATAGGGAAAGAGCAGGGGGGATTGTAATAAGAAAATGAGTAAGGAGTGCAAACAGACATTGCTGTCAGAGGCTTTCTCTGTGTCTTATCTGCAAACAGTTCATTTTGGAAAGGAGAGTTCTTTTTGGTCCAAACAACAGCTGTAGAAACCACTGATGATTTACCAGGGCAGCTTTGTAGGATGCTGCATAAGATTATCACTTAAAATTACTAAAACTTTCTGAGTGTAAATGTCACAAGTAACAGTTCAGCTTTGTGGTACATCCATGGAGAGCAGAGTTGAATGAGCATTTAATAAGAGGCTTTGGAGCTGCATTCATGTCCTAAGCAAAGTTTAAATGCAGAAGGATTCAGATGAAGCACTGAAGCTTAACCAGACTTCATTAGAAAACAAATCAAAACAAACTCCAACATTTTGAAAATAGATAATTTGTATTGAGTCATGCTTGGTTCAGCTGTTGTGATGGACACCTGTAATCCAGATACAGGTTTACCACACAATTACAGTTATTTGTTCAAACCAGTGTTCAGCAGGTTTAAAGATACACTGTGGGGGATTTTCTACTGTCTAAATTCCAGAAGGGTGCTTCATTTATGTGGAGAGATACATTTATGTTGAAAGGTCCATAAGAGAGCATTTCAGGATGTGTGAAGAAGTCGATAAAGAATTGTCTGCTTCAAAAACTTTCTTTGTTGAAGTTCTGTGTAAAAAGAGTTTAGAGAAGTAAAGGCCTTCAGTCCTAGAAGGTTTCAGGGCTTACTCAACCAAAGCAATAGTAGCTTTGAGGGATCATCAAGGGCAGAGCTTCAGAAGGTGATTGATAGAGTCCTACCTTGGGATTCAGTCCCCATCTTCTCTGCCTGTGGTGGTTGGTACCTCACTATCAGCAAAGCCCTCATCGAGGAGGAGAGCGTTTTGTAAGGATCCCTTCAGTAGGGCCCCTTCTGCCTTTTCTTTAAAAAGTGCTCGTGTCAATGCACAAATCCTTGCTGTGGTTTCTGAGGTGCTGCTGGATTGCTACTTGTCATTCTCTTGGAAGTTTATATTTGGGTGCCTCCCGTGCCTTAACCTGGTGAGATACGTAGTGCATCACTAAGGAAAAAACAGGCTCATTCTGGCTTTCACCTGGACTCATCTCTGATTTTGGCACTGGTGCTCCAGAGCTGTAGCTGAAATCAGAATCTGGGGTAATGTGTTGTTTAAAAAGCTATTAAAAAAATAGCCCAAAGCTGGTTAATATTCTTGTGAAGATGCACATTTTGCCATACATCCTTCTGAAACAGGACCAACCGTAATTTTAACTCTGTCTTTTTGTCTTTATTTTCTGTCAAGAAGTGGCTGTTAACCCTGAAATAGGGTACAGGTACAAGGTAGAAAGAGAATTATTTTCACAAAATTGCAAGAACACTTCCAGATGCTGAAACAAGGAAAGAAAAAAATAAAGTCTTGTCTATCTCATTTTTCTGCAGTCATAAAGTGAAGGAGACTGTTGTGAAAACTCATACTGTTCATAATCCTTCTCAAAAGTCATCTTCTTAATGTTTGGCAATATTTAAAATCTTAAGCATGTGTGTGAAATACTAACTGAGGCAATTTTAAAATTAATGTTACCTCAAACACGTTTTGAATCAACTTCCTGTGAATTTAATTAATCATTACTTCTCTGGCAATTCAAATTTACATATTTTTAAGGCTGGCTCTGATCCATGTTGGCATCTGAAGTACGGAGATCAGAACTCCTCTGAGTAACATAGTGAGGCATCAAAAAAATACTGGAACTTGAAATTCTGTGTGAATTGTTACCTTCTGCCTAATGATAAAACTCTGGATTTGGCAGCCTGAAGAGACGCTGTGCAACCACTGAAAAATATTTTGTTTCAAAACATGCTGTGTACTGCAGCAAAGGCAGCCCTCCAGGGCACCTGTTTGCCCTGGAAACCAGGGCCATGGAGAGGACTCAGAAAATTTCCTTGGAACTTGGTAATTCAAAATGTTTGGAGAGCAATACATGACTGTTCTCCTCATATTATCTTATCTCTGTCACCAACAGCCCAAGAAAAATGTACCTTTTAGGTAAAAACTAATGGAGGAAAAAAATGAATGAAAATATCTGTTCAGATAAGATATGTCCTGATAGATGTGAAGCAGATGAGTAATGGTACTTCTTGTTAAACTGGAATTAAGGAAATACTTATAAAAAGAGTGTTCTTCATAGGAGAAAGGTTTGAGGGCTGAGTTTTATTGCAGTGTCTTCAGTGATGTGCAAATTGTGCAAACGAGCATGACATGAGGCAGATAATTTTGCTGGCTTAGCTGCACTGGCTTAGCTACAGAAGAAAATGTGCAGTTATGAATTGTCTCTTCCACTACTGCCATCAAGAGCAGAACAAAAAAAAGAGACTTTCCTCCATTATAAGCTTCCAGGGAGGATGAAGTATCATTCCTGCTTGACTGCTGAGTGCACATGCAGGTTTGGGATTGGAAGTGGTGACAGTGTCTGTGCAGAGATGATGGAAATTGCCCCATCTCTGGGTGAACATCACAGGAAAGTCAGCTGCTGGTGTGGAGGTTTTTTTCAAGACTCCTTAGGTGATACAGCCTGTGTGCACCTCAACCTCTGCTATAAAAGCACAGGGTTCTCCTTCCCCATCCACTCACCTGGTGGGTGTGTGGTGGGAGCGGCTACAAGGGATCAGAGCTCCCCTCCTGTTCCTGTAGTTGCTGCTGTTCTGTTTGTTGGTGCTAGGCAGTGCTTCCTGTCCGGAAGTGCAGAAGTAGGGGAGGTTCCAGGAGGGAAGTGTTGTTTGCATCCTGCATCGATGAAGAGGCACCTGCTCCTGTTTCACCCAAGGCTATTTGTGCAGGAGCCAGGAGGATGAGCCTCCAGGCTTTTCCTCCCCTGTGGCTGCAGCCCCTCTTCAAAGGCTTTCCTTGGAACAAATTTTTGTAGTATCCTAACTGAGTCTTTGCTCAAGCCAGACACTGACCTGTTACACATCCTTTTATTTCCCCTCACTTGTTCTTTCGTGTGGGTGGTTCACTGAAACCCTCCATTCACTACATCACCTGCTGCCTATAAACCAACTTCCAAGTGCCCAAACCTGATGTGAAGGGTTACTGGGACAGTTTTTACTTCGAGGCAAAACAGAGTATTAGCAGATTAGCCCTGGGCTCTATCTAACTTGCTCTCCAAGCTGCTTTGACTCCTCAGTTAAATATTTCCTGAGCAGTTTCCTGCCCCTGCTCTGAACCAGGCACAGGGAACGCTCCGGTACCTGTGTTTAGGATGATGCTCTGACTGGGACAGGGAAAACACCACAACTCCGTCTTCTGACATCCCCCTTCTTCCAAAAGTCCTTCACAGCTGTTTCAAGAGTGCAGCCAGTCAGTACCTGTGGGTTTGTGCTGGTGGGAACTGAAGGTGTTGTTGCCTTTCACTCGTGCCTCAGTTCAGCTTAAAACGAGTTGGTGTAATTATGATTTACTGTGTGCCCCACTCATGGTACAAACAGTTTGCGTTTTCTCATGAGAATGAAAGTAACTTTGGCCACTACTTCTCTCTTTTATATTTCCAGTGTTTTCGACTGCTGGAATAATTTTTTTAATGATCTGTTATATTTTAATTAAAAGGTCATATTTGAAGACTGAAGTCTATTTTTGTGTGCATAGAATCTGCTTCTGGAGTGCCTTTGTTCATTAAAATCAGAAAATTAAAATAGAAAGAATAGACAAGGGAAATGAGGCATATTATACTACTACTTTCATGTTTGGTTTTGAAGGTAAAACTGTATCCAAATGATAATTAGGCTTTGCCCTCAAAATGGCCTTGCTACAGCACATGCACTAATGGAAGCAGCTCTGGGACTGCTTCCTTTCTGGAGGTAGAGAATTTCTGTCTTGAGTAGGCTCAGGGTGTCTCCAGCCACTCTGCTAAAATAAGATTATCATCTCTGAAACCTGGATGTGTGGGAGATGGAAATTCTTGTGTGAGGAGTTAGAGGCATCACTTGGAAGACGTTGACAGTGGAATTGATTTTGCTTTGAAAAAATGTTTACTAAGAAAAACTGCTATATACATTAAAACTGTGTTCAAGCCTCTCAGCCAAATGGCACCCTTGCAAAAGTCATTTTATGTCTCAATGCTTTTATGCACAATTTTAAGGGTGTGGGTTTTTTTTTCTTTTGAACTTATAATACATATTTTGCTTTGATATGCAAAATATGTTTTATACATCCATTAAATCACATCCACTAAATTACAGAATATACTGCCTCTGGTGGAAGAAATTATATATTTGGGTAACTTTTCACTGTCAGAAGACACTTTTCATCTCTGAGCTGAGAGGCTGGCCTTCACATGAGTTCATTTTCAGGACAAATTCATTCACCACATGGGCACACAGTTCTTGCTGGCTGCTTTGGGGCCCTGTGAAGCTTTCCAAGGTGAGAGGTTCTGTCCCATTTCTTTGTCCATCCCTGCATCACTTCAGTTTTCTGTGCTGTGACTTAATCACTGATTCCCAGATGTGCAGAATGGCTGATCTCTTTAAGTCTTCTAAGCTTTGTAAATAACGAATGATTCTAGGTAGGTAGACAGATCTGCTCTGATTATACAGTGGGATAATCAACCCAGAAATCCATGTGTTAGCTCAAAACCAGTTTTGAACTGATGCTCACATTTGCTTTTAGGCTTTCTTTTTTGTTTTTGAAAGGACACTGTCCACGTGGTGTAAGGTAGATTTATATGGTTCTGTGTGCAAATACTGAAGTACAGGGAAATTAAAATGCAGTGCTTTTCATAGTATTTTAACTTGATTAGGGCTTGAGTGGGACTGTTGGTACTGATTTAAAATAAGTCATCTCCATTGAAATAAAGAGACTTAATTTAGGTGCTATTAAAAGCATCAGCCTGAGAAACTGCTGAGGACTTTGGAGCAGATCTGAGATCCATCTGTGGTTCTGCGTGATTAATTCAAAATGGTGAACCCTTGCAAAGTACCTGCAGCACAAATACGGTTAGAGTACACACTCAAAATCAGTAATTCACATTAAAAAAAGGGAGCTGATTGCCTATAATCATTTTTATCCTCTTTTATGATTACAAAATCATAAAAGCCTCTGAAGTGAAAAATCACAAAAACCTCTGAAGTTTTTGTGAAGCTCTTATTTTTTGAGGGAGAATATTTAGAATCCTAACCTTATTAGATTAGAGCAGTGTCCGCACTCAAAACTGATATTCAAAATCCATTTCAAATTAATGACTTGTCTTCAGGTGTAATTTTTACCTTTGATTTGAGCCTGTGGCATCTGCTCAAGGTCAATCCACATCTCTTTTACATTTTTTAAAGCTTCTTTTTTTTTACCATTTTGAAGTTTTGTTTGTTGCTGTGGGAAGGTGAAGCACTATCATCTTTAGTTAGTTGTGCTGGATTTTAGTTATGCTGATGTGCATTGTGGTTGAATAAAGTTTTAGTATAACTTAATATTTCCTTGTAAATCGTGCAAAGACCTATAATGTGCTTCCTCCATCCAAAAAAATACAATATTAGCTCCAAAGAACAGGTTGATAGAAAAGAGTTTGGTCTACAACTGAGAATTGTGAGGATTTCATTTGATTGGCAGCTCTGTGTGATTTTGGTAAATCCTTTTTGATGCGAGCTAATAAATGTTGCAGCATTAAATCCTGGAGATTATCAGGTGTTTGGATGAAAATTGTCTTTGCATTGAGCACTGAGCATTGTGTGCTGGAGGCAGTGCAGAGGTGCAGGAGGTGCTGGGGCCCTGTGAGAGTTCTGGGTGATTCCCAGAGGGAGCACAGTGGGCACATCCTTAGGGAACAGACCCCAGGGGTCAGCCTGGCCTCTCTGCTGGAGTAGCTAAAACAATCTCACCAGGTCCATAGGCATTAGAACTTAGAAGATCATTAAAATGATGTCTAGATCTTACTATTTAAGATTTTTTTTTCCTTGCAAAAATTGTAGTTTGACCATGAATTAGCTTCACAACACAGGATTGCTCGTAAATAGGGTGGTTTTTTTTTTTTAAATATAATCCTTTTCAAAGAGAGCCTGCTGTGCTTGTATATATGTAGAAATGTTAGAAGTTATTCTTATGGCCACAGATATTTGATAAAACAGAGTGATTTGGATTTACCTTTCCAGTTCTTAATGGTCAGTATAGTTAACAGAACTACTTATACTTTTAGGCAGTGAAACTCCAATGCATAGAAAATGAGAATTGTGGAAGAGATGGAATTATATAGTGTCTGTAAAATGTGGGCAGGTAAAGATGAGAGGCACTGTAGAGCTTTTGAAGAAAAGGAGATAATTTGAACTCTCTTCTCTCAGTGTGAAGGGTAACAAAACCAAGAGTAAGTGTAGAATAATGGGCTGAAATGGGAAGGGGAATGAAATTTCAGTCACCTGCTACAGCAAAAGTCCTCTGCAAATTATTCCAGTTTTACCAAACAGAATTAAAAAAAAAGAATTTCTGAAGGAATTGAGTAGTGAGGATTTTAGTAATTTAAAGAGAAGTCTTGTGAGAGTAGTCACAAGCCTTTTTTCAAAAGGCTTGAGTAGATACTCCTGAAGACTGAACTTGGTTATTGTATTGTAAAGCAGCAAGACAGATGTATGAATCTAGGAATTATTAAAAACTACTGGTAATAATTGCTACTCAGATAGTAATTTTTAAAGCCTCCTTTGTGAAGAATTGAGTAGACCAGGGCTGTGATGTTCCTTAGTCTTCTGGATGATTACTTCTGTGGCAAAATGACAAAAAATGAGAAATCTTCTCAGGACCTAGGAAATGAGTCAAAAAAACCCCTTAAAATAGTGCCAAATTGGTTTTATTCTATTGGGTTTATTCTGCTGAGATGGACCAGCACTCACTGTTACAGCAAAAAACTTACACCACTCTGAAATACACTACAAGGTGATTGCTGTTCACAGTCTACTGAAAACTTTCTAAAATGCTATGATTTCCTGAAGCTTTAGGCACCTGCATTTTCCAGTCTTAAAAAATTTTGAATTTCTGAGTGTATGTGTTTTGTCTTCTAAGTTTTTTTCTTCCCTGAATTTTCCATTCTTTTGGTATAAGCAAAATATGATACCAGTTTGGAAATAGACGTGGACAGAAATCTGACAATTAAGATGAAAAACTTGTAAATTAGAATTAAAAAAAAGTTGAAGTGCACTACACAGTCACATTTTTCCCCTCTTCATTTTTAGATAATCATGGTGCTTCTGTGATGGAAATTTTCCATATTCCATGTATTTTATTCTCCTTTGACCTTGTATCATCTCTGTCACCTGGTGCATTAAACAGCAGTCAGGTTCAGAGCCACTTATAACTGATAAAGGACTTAATGAAGTTTTACCCATCCTGTGATTATCAGTCTCATTTTCAGGTGTGAAAATTACTGTTGTAATCTCAGAAGACAGTGACCCATAAAAGGTGTATGATTGAAAATCGGACCTATAATTGAAAATGTGATCATTGTTTCTTTAAATACACGTTTATGTGTTGGGGCCATCTGGCAGAACCAAGGTCTGCCCTTGATCAGCTGTCATTGACTGCCTGGTCAGGTACAGGCATCAGGACAGATGTGGGTCATGAAGATGTTCTCCTCTGAGAGGAGAGCGGCCTTATTATGATTTATTTTTTACGTAAGAACAAAAGGAAAGGATAGCAGGGGAGGTAGAGCTGTTCGTGGCCACTTGTGCTGTTTGAGCTGAGTGAATTTCCACTTTTCCCCGTGCCTCTCTACTCCTATCTGACCAGGATTTCAGAAACTGTACATTTAAGCCACAATTAGTTGTCCTGATGATTTCTTCCACTCACCTGCCTAATTATCTGATGAAGTCTGCAGATCAGCCCGGCTGCAGTCAGAGCACACCTAATTGCACCTTAAATGTGGAGCACAAGGGGAGGGCTTGGGGAGATGTGCTCATGCAGGGAACTGTCCAGGATTGTTTGTGGGCCCTTCCCCATGAAGTTGAGGCATTGATTTAATTCTTCTCCTCCGTCCTGCAACAATAGCTGGACTTGTAATCTGAATACCTTTGTAACCTTCATGTTAACACAGTAATTTCTGGGTGGCTAGAAGAATTGGAATGGGTCTCATTTTTTTTTTTTTTTTTTAGACAGCTTATGCCCTTTTCTTGCTTGGTATGCTTAAATATTTGAATTTGCAGCTTTAAAATAAATTATTGACAAAAGCACCAAGAGTTTCTTTTGTTGCTCTCTTGCAGGGTTGCCTAAATATGCAACTAATCACCACAGGGAGTGCATAAAAACCAGAAAATAAAACATTCTTACTGCAGTGCCTTGCAGTGTGTTGGCTACTGATGCAGGTATATTCAGAGAGGGGTGGTACACTCGGGGGTAGATAATGAGTGGTAGTGAGACAGCTTTTGTATAAACTGCAATTTTTGAGTCCCACTTGGGTAAGGGCACCCAGAAGAATTACTTTGTGTATTTTTAGTAGCTTCTTGTTTCAGAAGCTGACATCTACAATTACTGTTGTTACAGTTGTACATTGCAAAACTCTTCATTATACTCTTGGATGGTTTCAGATGTCTGCTATTTTTATTTGTTTTTTCCATTCTTAAAAAAACAATCCAGCTTTCTGTTTGTAGTAAGAAGCAAACACTCCTCCTAAATGTGCAGAATAAAATTACACAGGTAATAAAATTACCAAGTCAAAGTGTCAGACTTCAATTCTGTTGCAAAATCCTGTTTGGAGTATGAAGTATAAATAGAACAATGTATGCATACTCCCCTTCTAGAGGAAATAATGGAATAATTACTTCCAAAGTTTTTTTTCCTACGTCAGAACAACATTTACATTTTAACTATGGTACATAAGCAACCATTTAGATGTATTTTAACTAAGGGCAATTTTAACAATGTATATATGCAGTTGTTATACTGGATTAGAACCTTCAAATTCTTTTCCTATAAGATGTACTGCTGCATCATGCTGAAAAATCATGTAATTAAAGCATCACGTTGTTTTGCAGGATTTCTCCTGTAGACAGGTATTCTTGGTGAACTGATGAGATTAATCCTTTTATTTCACTTTCAAATATGTGAAAAGCAATGCTTTTTGCTCTCAAAGGCGTCTGTAGAAAGCACTAATGGAAATAGTGCTCCATCATCAAATATGACTGATTGGATTTAAGGAACTGAACTTTTTACTGTAGTTATCATGACCCAAAAAAAATAAAAATAAAAAAAAAAAAATCACAATTGTTCCCATTAATCCCCAGTCAAGTCTGGGTGAGCAGACTGTGCACAGAAAGATGCTTTGGGGCCCTCTGTTGCTAAGAGTGTGATGGAGTGATTTGTAGGGCTTGTGATGAGCAGTAACACGGGGGGCAGAGGTGAGGAAATACCGGATTTTCAACCAGCTGCTCCACCAGACCAGCTTGGGTCCGAGTCAGCTTTTTCAGAGCCACTTCTGGTTTGTGTTGCTCTTGGGGTTTTGGTTGGTTGAGGGTTTTTTTGGTTTTTTTTTGTGTATTCTGATTGAGTAGGTGGAGAAGTTGGAAAGGATGGAGTGCAATTGCTGGGCTTTATTTCCCCACTCAGGGTGCTGCACAAGAGCTGCTTTAGTGCTGGTTTTTATTTCCAATGCCCTGTGCCCAGCAGAGAGCCACAGGGATCTGGCTGCACATCTCCACGCTCTGGGACTTGAGGAGTTGCTTCCTCCAAGGGCCACTGTAGTCAGAATTCACGGGCACAGCTTGCAGCCAGCTGCTGGCTTTGTCCCTTGGTGTGTGTCAGGTCAGCTTCAAGGAGCTCTGCTGACTTTAATATTCCTCAAAATTTTCATCCTGTGGGAACAGCTAGAGCTGCCTAAAGTTGCAATCTCAGAAGTTGTAATGTAGCTTCTTCCAGGAAATTTTGTAAGTTGTTTACACAAAGGAGACAGGGATGTAAAAATTATTCAGTTCCTCAGGAGGGAATAAGGAGCATACGGTGCTACGAGCTGCAGAAAACAGGAAGAAACCCCACAGGTATCAAATCAACACAAAATGTGAAGAAGGAAATTTTCCTGCAAAAGTCAGGTAGTAACTACACCAACACTTCTGTTACAGTTCCCTTTTTGTAAATTAGCTGAAAACTAATTCTTGGCGAGTTTCCATCAGTTGGAAAATACATTTGTTAATCACTGCCACTTACCTGCGGTAAAATCCAGACTTCTGTTCTGTGGGTGGTTTGTTTGCTTTAATTTGTTGGTTTTTTGGGGTTTTTTTCCTGTTTTTGCTCTGAAAGTGGTTTGTATTTTATGAACATTCAAGATTACCTGTGAACCCATTTTTGCATGGCATAAATCTGGGAAAATTCCTTTTGTAGTTTATTAATTAAATTGTTCAGTTTAGTTGGCCATACAGGTCTGGATTCTGAATTCTAGCAGCTTGTTTTTGAGTACACACTGAATATGTTTATTCATTCTTGTTAAAAACTAAGTATTTAGAAAAAGGAAGTGAAGGTTGATACTTGTAAAATTATTAATCTGGGGAACTATGGAATATCACAAGCATCTATTTTACTTAAGGCCTATAGTGTAAAAGAAAGTCACAGTGTTACAGCCTGTCTCATAGCCCAACACCTTTTTCATTTGAGTCAAATATTTGCCTCCAGACATTTCAGTAGGAGCTGTTGAAATGGGTCTGAAGGAATTATCTGGCTCTTATATTAAAGCTCAGAGCCAAGGAGAGATTTTGTGCTGAGTGTCTGTTGTGAGTACTGGATCTGTAGACAACAAATGACCTTCCAGTGCATTAATGGAAAATTTCAGTGACAGGGCTTGGAACTTTTCATCCCCTTTAGTGTAACAGCTCTACCAAAGGCAGGTACCCACTTCTGAATTGTTAAGATCTTTCTCTTCCATCTCTGTTTATCAGAACTCTAATTATAACTCTTCTAACTTTTAAATGGCAAGAAACCCAAAAGAAATAGATAATACGTGTTTTATAGAGATCATCCTTGCTTTATTTGTTATTGGAATCAGACAGAAAGAAGACATTATTCTGGAGAAAAGGAAAGGTGCCACTCATTTCTTTCTCTAAGTCAAAACTCCTGGTTTGGATGGATTTCTGCCAAAATTTCTAAGATAATGATGTGCTCTCACCTTTATTAGTAAAAATATTAAAGCATATATGGAGTGCTTGACAACATCACAGCTTGTCTTGGCACTATTATTATATTTGGGATTTTTTATCCCTACAATCAAAAGTTCATTTGAGTTGCTCCTTAGAATGTCCAGGCTTTGCTAGAGCAGTCCTTAGTGTATCTATGAATTCCTTTGCTTTTCACTAAAAACAGCATCTGGAAAGTTTTGCCAGAGCTCCTTGACTCTTATTGTGCTCACATTTCCTAAAGAAACATAATGGATAAAGGGCCTTTGAAGTTTTTTAGGTAGATGGGTTTGGCCATTAGGTAAAATGACTTTGCAGGGAAAGAAAAGCAGGATTTTTACATTATCTGGAAGTATACTGAAAAAAATCAATGAAACTGGTAAAACAGCCAAGCATATCCTGATGTTTTTTTTCCTCTTAGTACTAAATTTGCTTTTTAATTGAGTGGAATATATGTAAAGAGATGATTTTGTGACTCATTGTCTTTCTATAAATGCTTTTTTATAAGCTCTATGAGTGTTGGAACAATGTGATTTCCTTAGTGCTGTGAGGACTTATCTCTGTTTTAAAGTGAAATGTGATCTTGGCTCTGCTGGGTCATTATATATATATTAACTCTATATAACATAGCATAATGTATTAAATCTACAAATTTCCTGGTCTTTTTCTCCTAAAAAGTGCAGGAGAAAACCATATCTTTATTTCTGATCATAGAATCATAGTATTCTGCTGCTTTAAATAGAATTCAGTTTCCTGGAAAAACAGGTAATTTAATGGTGAAGCGGACTGGGAAAAATGAAATGATAAATTTCCATTTAGAGTCCAGTGATACTGACTGAGAAATTTGGCTTGCTACAGTTTTGTTGACAGATATTTACATAAAGAGTTGCTGGTTTCCCATTCTCACCTGAGCTTGGGAATCTCATGTAACTTTCTGCTGCTTTAGATCCCTCTAAACACAGAGATTGTGTTTGTGATCTCTTTTCTGGCCCTGACACTCCTTGGTTTATTAACATTTCTATGTATTTATAGGAATGTTGACTTGAATAATATTTATCTCTATATATACTCAGTGATATGTGCATATGTGTACATATGTATGTACCCAGAGTCCTATTAAGGCACATTTGGATTTAAACTAGTTGTTTTATTTGCATGTAATTTATATGTAAATCTAAAAACAAATAGAAAAAGACTGATGTAAATTTGCAAAATAACCTTTACAAATGTGCTCCATAGTTAGATAAATCCTGATTTAATCTCATTCATCTAAAAATAATAAAAAAATTCTGTCAGATCCATTCTCCAGGACTCTTAAATGGCATAAAATTAAGCATGTGTACAGATACCTGAATGGTGAGAAACTCCAAAAGCCAGTTTTGTTTTTTCCAATCTAACAGTGAACTTACTTGAAAGTCATGCAGCAGTGCAGTTTTTTACCATTAAAAATAGGGGCAGTATGTTAAATTTAAACTGTAAAATTACATGGCATAGATCTGAATATGACTTTTTGACATTGCTGCAATTTGTTAAACTTTGCTGTTTATCCAACCTTCAGTGAACTGCAGTGTTGTGTTGTCAAACAGATCTGCTTATTAATGCTGAAACTGTTGATGTCAGTCTTAAAAATCACCTCTTATGGGACCTTTGCAATACATTGGGAAATGAAAATATGTGTTAAAGCCTCTTTATCAGGCAAAGTACAACTTTGTTTCTGAGCAACGAAAAGTACAAATTCCAACAAACAACTTTGTTGTGTCTATGGAAAGATCTATAGGTATGTAACATGGAGAGCCTGTATTCATTTATTTTTTAAGCCCCTTTTTCTTGAGAGATGTTATTTTACTTGGTTGGGGATTTTTCTTTAGCGCGATAAGAATGGGAGACATATTTTACTATTTTGTGACATTTCATTAAACTTAGGATCAATAGAAATATGTGAAAATACCTTTTTGGCCATAAATGGCACTTTTCATACAGACTTCTTGTGTCACATCATAGTAACCTGGATAAAATCGTGTTTATGCCTGCTGCTTTGTCATCTTTTTCTGTCCTTGGCCTTACTTGCTTTAGTAAAATACTTCTAAGAATTTTCTTTAATTATGGCAGATGAACTGTTGATTTCCTGTAGATGCTAAAGGTGCATGGCCTCACTGGAAATGAGCTGCTTGCTTTATTTCCACGGGATCTCACAGGCAGTCCTCAAGATGCAGAGATGGCTCTTCCTAATCAGACAAAAATCTCATTAGCTTCCAGATGAGACAGGTGTGAGGAAAGAACACCTAGCATGGTGGGAGTATTGGGGCTGTGGTCTGGTGAGGACACAAGGAACATAATCTGAAGTGAGCCTCAGCCCCTCCAAGGAGTGTGAGACTCCTCTGGATGATCTTCTGTCTGGAGGTGAGATTTACAGGGGAGGTTGGAGTTGTATTTAATGAAGCAGCTGTTCATCCGCTGTTATCCCTAGGAATTTGCAGAAATCCCCATAGGTGCCTTCCTGTACCTTTCATGTCCCACTGCACTTCTGAGCCTCAAGATGATTCCTCACATCTTGCCAGAACTTTGTTATTCTCCCCAGCTCTCCAAGTGTTTCTGCTGGACTGGAAGGAAAGAGCACAGTATTTTTTTTTAACTTCCGAAACTTTGTTAGAAACAAACCATAAAAGACTCTGAACACAGGATGAGAAGGGATAACAACTCTGAAATCCTGAGGCTCACTGAAGTTGCCTCTGATGCTGAGGCATTTTACCTCTTCATCCAAGTGCCCTGCATTCAGCTCAGCTCCCAAAAGCCTGAGGGAGCTCCCTTGCCTGCTGCAGCTTCTCTCTACATCGTGACTGCTCCTTTTCTTTTAGACACAAACCAGTTCTGTCATCCTTTGTTACTTTGTTCAAGACTCCCCCTGCCCCAGCTACTCAGCGGTGCTTATGGCAATATTTTCCATGGCCTGCATTTTCCAGTTTCTTTAATACTGAGGACTGTGATAGTTTACTTCCCTCCCTCCCTGTTTGAATTGCTACTATTTTATCTTAAAAAAAAAAGCGTAGATGGCCACAGATTTTCACTTGTGCAGGTGCCACACTGTTTTGATCAGTTGTGTTGACCCATCTCTGCTTTTGTATTTATGACATGCAGGAATAATGACCTAAGGTTTGAGCTCCTCTGCTGTGATTTGACCTTGAACAAGGGTTTCAGCAGAATGCTTTAGGAGTTAAGCTTTTACTTGTTTGTCTAATGTAATAGCTAGCTCATTGTCTTTGGGAAAGTGTTACAAGGTACACTGCAAAATGAGAGGGAAGATGTGGAATGTGTTCTTAATGCTGGCCATAATGCATCAAATAGATTCCATAAATGTTTCTGGTCCTTTTTATTTGTGAGTAGTTGGTACTAAGGGTGTTGACAAGGCTGATCCAAAATACCCCAAATAACCGAAATCCGGTTCATGAATGGGCACTTGCAGGTCCAAGGAAAAGATCTCTCTGCTTAGAGCAAAAATAGTCAGGCTGAAAGAAAGAACAAAATGTTTTCTAAGGTTAAAAACCAGTGCGAGTGATCAGTGCCTCTCAGAATGACTTATATGTGCACATTTGTTTTAATTTATTTTTACTGAGGAGGGGTGGGTTTGAGTTTGTTTTAGTTGTTTTGGTGTGAGTTTGCTTTCAGTTTGGCTCTACAAAAGGAGGGCTTTGTTCTACCAGTGCAGCCCAAAGAAATAAAAATATGAAGACAGATTGTTCCCATATCCAAACCCTGCACCTGTTCTGAGCAGGGTAATTGCTAACAAGCTGCTCTCTTTTTAAAATGCCCGTTATCCATAGAGCTGACAGAATCCTGCATTCCTCTGAAAGCAGCATTTTACAATGACTCTGAAAAGAAGTGCCAATGTTTTCATGAATAAAGATATTGACGGGGGAAAGCAATTGTGTGACCATAATCATTGAGACGAGAACTGTAGCAACAGGATCTTGTAACACAGCGGATTGTAAAGGGAACATGAGGGATGAAAATGATAGGTTCTTATGCAAATGGATTAGAACTATCCTGTGCCACTTTGTGGATCTGTCTTTTAGTCTCTTTTCCTATCTAGGCCATAGGATTAGTCAAAAACAGCTGGAAAGGAATGGACACAATCACTTAATCACAAAATCAGAAGGCTTGCTGGGGTAATTTCCCTTCAAATAGCACACTGCCAACCCAGGGCAGGTAGTACTTAGTATCAGTTGCAAGCCCAGCTCTATAAAGAGCTTTGGAAGGACTGCAATCTTTCTATTATAAGTGTATTGAGTCTGTCTTTTAAACCGTCTGAAATGTGACATGAAATTATTTACCTTTTTTTTCATTTGTTACCTTTTCTTTATGTTTGGGGAATGCAAATGGCAAGAGTTTAATGAAGTGATATTGTTGTGATTACATCTAAGCTGCAGAGTGAGACTCGCTCTCATTCCTACTGCAAAGCAAATTACATTTGCTTTTCCTACTCTAATGCACTTTGCCCCTGAAATTCTTGCCAAAATAAGGGGAGGCTGTGATTCTCCTCAGTGCTTTTCTCTGTAGGCTTTGTCCTGGTGACAGAACAGCATAAGAAAAAGAAAAAGAGACAAAAGAAAGCAGATGATTTATTCAAGGCATCAGAAGATGCCATGCTGGCAGAAACTGCTACAACCCAAATCTGCTACAGCCCAAAGCTCCTCTAAGATCTTTCACCTGCCACAACACAAAACCAGGCAAGCACCAGACACTGCTGCAGCTCCCTGTTGGTGGGTTTTGTGTTCCAAATACCCTCAGGGTAAACACCAGAGTGCATCCCGGGCACATCAGCCTGGCAAAGTTCACTCTGGAATGCAGAAATTATGGCAGAATCTGCTTTCAGTTTGAGCTGAACGCAGCAGAAATAGTTAAAACTGCTTGAATTCTTGCTCTAAACTTTTATAGAGAAGTGCATTTTTTCTGCATTTGGCTCGTCCCACCATTTATCAGCTGGGCTGATGCAGCATGGGCTCTATGAGAAAAAGCAGTTTGGTTAAATGCCAGCTCTCAGGGTTAGCTTGTCTCTGAAAGTTTGGGTTTCTCTTCTGCTTCCACCAGGCATTCTCCTATTGCTTCTGGCATTATTTCCATGGTGGAAATTGTGCTGTGGTTTACACAAAGAGTTTTCCAAGAAATCCAGAAAATGCTGTTAGGATAATTCCGAAACCTGACTTATTAATGCAGCATATTATGCCAATATATTCTGACCTTTTGTTCTCTTACAACAGCCTTAGGTGTACACACTTGCTGGAAAAATTATGACTTAAAGACTTTTTATCCTTATTGATTAACACTAAAACTATGTGACTCGATAAGCTTTAAGAAGGAAGCTATGATTTTTTTTCTGGTTATGCTGCTTACAAAGAAAGATTGTAAGTTTATTCAGGTAGAATTATGGAAATATTTGGAAGTTTTTTGTGTATTCTGCCATGGCTCTTAATTCTGAGTGATTCTTTTTCTCAAATCAATATCCCCAATACTACTTAAAATATGTGCTTACATTTTTGTGTAAAGGGATAAAAAATATTTTCATATGAAATAAATCTAATGGAATTTGGTTTCATTTTTTAAATTTCTATTGTAATAGGAACTTTGGTCGGGTCTTCTTTTGACATTCTTGTGTAATACAGCCATTCTGGAGGCAATTTCGTAGGTTTTTATTCTAAATATGAAACATCCGTGTCAGAATCTGTATTTCATTCAAAAACAGAGAAGAAAAACTTCTGACTGAGGCTACAGTCTCATAGGACAGGGCTCCAGCATTGGTGTGTCAGAGAAAAGCAAGTGCCATGGACTTGTGCAAGGCCTTTGGCACTGTCCCACATGACATCCTTGGGACCCTGAGGCTGGAGAGATGGGCTTGTGTTCAGCTTCAACAAGCCAAGAGCAAAGTCCTCCATATGGAATATCCAAGCAGACATAAAGGCAGGGCAGAGAATGGACTGAGAGCAGCTCTGAGGAGAAGGACTTGGGTGTGCTGGAGAATGAAAAGCTGAGCATGACCCAGCAGCGTGCACTTGCAGCGCAGAAATCCGGCTGCATCCTGGGCTGCATCCAAAGCTGTGGGCAGCAGGGGAGGGAGGAGGGGGCTCTGCTCCCCACCCTGCCCTGCTGAGACCCCACCTGCAGAGCTCCATCCCGCTCTGCGGCCTCCGGGGTAAGGAGGGTGTGGACCCTGTTGGAGGGATCCAGAGGAGGTCACAAAGATGCTCAGAGGGCTGGAGCGCCTCTCCTGCAGAGACAGGCTGACAGNGTCTTTAAGACCCCTTGCAACCCAGACCTGTTTATGATTCTGTGCTGTAGATTGTGATATTCAAAGCCATGTCTTGCTGCTGCTTAAAATATTTTTGTGCCTGTAGTGAATGAGTTCATCATCAGCCTGTAAATGGTGTTTGGAGATGGACTATGCATTTAGAAAACAGCCTAGAAAAGGAGGGAGAAAGATGCTTTAGCCTATTTGAATTATATTTGCTTTGCATATTTGCTGGATGTATTTTTGCCAGCATTTCCCTCTGAAATAGCTTGTTTTGCAGTGGCTATTGAGATTTGGCATAGAGGGATGCAGAAGGGTTGAAATGACCCATGTTTTCCTCAACCTGTCCTCCCTCCCTTGCTCAGTCTCTGCAGGTTTTTGGTTTAGACTTTCTTTTGTTTACTGCTGCAGGATTTGCAACCTCTGTAATGCTGTATCACGCATATAGAACATGCTTTTGTAAGAACAGTCTTTTAGGGGTCTTTTGGTTGAATGGAGACAATCACAGAGCAGAAACTTTAGGCTTTGTCCTTTGCATGCATTGAGATCCGTGATGGTGAGTGCTTGTAAGCTCTTGGTAAATGTGGTCTTTAGCTTTGGCAGCAGTAGCCCCTGGACTCTCTAAAATTGGTGTACAGTGGTTTTGTGTTTCATTTTTCTCTTTGTTTTAGTAAGGTATTGCGCAATCACAATTTACATTCAGAAATGTATTACTTGAGGATTGGTTTTGGTGACAATGCAATTAAATGGTTTGTGAAAATGCTACTATAAATAATGAGGAAACTTGCAATTGTATTATTCTTTGTGCAGCCATTTTCTGATTCATTGGAGTTAGACTGTAAAATCTATAATAACATTATAGGTAGTGCTATATAAACCATCACATTTGAGAGTTGGTATTTTTTCAAAACACATTAATAAAGGAGCCTGTTTAGAAGATTAAATCCTTAAATCTCCATCTGTGTCTGCATTGTTGTTATGTGCCAGTTAGCAGAGAGTTATGGGGAAACTACATGGTGTCAAAACTTCTCATTGTATGGCTCTCTGTGATGTTTCCTCTTGAATGCCTCTATCCCCTTGTCACACTCAGAAATCACAGCTCCTGCCTTGCCAGTGATACACAGTCCCAAGATCTATTTAGCTGCATTTTGCTTATGGCCATTTTTGAACAGCAGCACGAGGCTAAAAATATTTTATTGCTGATGAACTGCGGCTTACACTATTTTAAAACTTTGTAGGTTACAGTCCATGAATTGCATTGGTTAGCATCAAAAAAGTTAATTGGAGATGCCCTCAATAGTGACTGTGCTATGAATTCACTTTATTATAGTAATTTTTCTAATATTTCATCAAATATTGCTTGTGTACAGTAACTTCATAAATGTCTTGCAAGACTGTTGTCACTCAATATCAATAATGATAATTATTGATAAACTATTGATTATTGATTACTTTTAATAATTTCTAATATAATAACTTGATACTTGTAATTTTTTTCCAAATATTAAAAATTAATATCTTAATTTGAGACAAGTCCTTTTTATGCCAGTCTCCAAGTTTTCAGCTGGCTGGAAACTCTCTTCTTTCTCACTGTGGGTGCCAATAAGCTTTGTACGCTCAGTACTGGGTTCATCTCTCTGATATTCTCCTTCCACAAATTTACAGAAGTATTTAAAATGAAGCTTTATTTTTAGAAACTAAACAATATTCATGTCTGCAGAGAAGAACCTTGTGAATAATGAGGACTTGGTACGTTTTTTAGAAGCTTTGGTACATTCATCAAGTTGTCCAGTTTCTGTCATTCTTTGGAATAGGGTTTCATGATGCTCTGAGGGCAACTACAGTTCTCTCACCACCACTGGGTCCTGTGAGTTTCCAGTTCTTCTCTGAAATTGGACTCTGTCAGGTGTTATTTAAATAAGGCTAATACTGTGATATTTAGAATAAATTTGTATTTCCTGGACTGTGCTATTAACATTTTAAAATAATTCTCACTTAAGGGAAAATGATAGCTTGGATCTGAGTTCCACCTGCAAGATGCAGAAATTCTGTGTTTTTGAGGAAAAGCTGTGGATCCCTGCAATGTCAGCGTGACCAGAGCTGTCCAGAGAGGATGGAACCACACAATGCTCACCTAGAGATCACCAAAGGGGCTGATGGAGCAGTCATGCAAGCCTTGAAGACCTTTGTCTAAGGCTTCACAGGCTGTGGTAATTAGTATTTCACCAGGTAGGAAAGGAAATGAGGGAAGCAGGCAGGCTTGAAAGTGGTTGGGAAGCAGGGGCAGTGGGGTGGAGAAAGGAGACAGATGCCAGGAATTCCTGCCTACACCATTTTTTTCCCCTGAGTGCTGAACACAGGGGTCCTGAGCTTCAGTAAAACCCCCCCAGGCATCTCAGACGTGCTGCTGGTTGTGGTAGTCAAGTTCTTCCATACGGTGATCCCGGGAAAGCTGCAAAGTTCAGAGTGGGAGGGACTGGCCAGGATGGGACTGGGCTGCAGCTGCCCTCAGTCACTTCTGCATGCTGCAGCTGGACATCATCCACTGCCTAAGACAGGGTCAGTACCAACACCCAAGAGGAGATTTCTGGGGTAATAAAAGGGTTCTGTGGTTCTGACAGGACTGGTGCAGCCCAGGCTGGGCTCAGGTGAGGGCAGGGCAGGCTGGCACCTCTCAGCTGAGGGAGCTGCTTCTGGGCACCAGCCATGAGTAGGGGCTGCACTGAGGAGACAGACTGGCTGCTCTTCCACTCTGGTCAGGCTAAAAATCTCAAAAAAGAGCAATCTCAGGCAGGCTGGGCAGGATGATTGGTCCAGTGGGCAGAAAATATGTTGGGGAAGTGGGGACATTCCTTGCTGGGAGCTGTGATGTGCTGAGGACTCCTGTGAGAATGCTCTGTGGGACTGCTTAGAGATTGTGTGGGGAATTCCCCTTTTATTTTCTGGAAAAGAGGACCAGGGAAGAGAAGCTTTTTATAGGTAGAAATGAACTGGCAAGGGGTTAAAAAAACATTAAAAAGTTAAAGACACTGTTGTTGCTGTGGGTGATGTGTGATGCTGAAGTGATGTATGTGAGCCAAGAAGGCACAAAACATTGCCACTTTCTGTTAAGACTTACCCATTTCACACTCATTATAACCCAGAAGTGCAAAATGAAGTAATGTGCATGTGAAAAAACTGTGCCATGCTTTTGGAAGCTTGTAAATCATAGCAGGAGGTGTTTTTTGGGGTTTTTTTTTACAATCTTAACATAGCGTTTAGTTTCCCGATGCTAAAGGCACGTGTAATTGTGTCAGAGAAACATTTCTGCTTGCCAAATCTAGAATAGAAAAAATATTGTTTTCTGTGAGGGAGGGTTGGGGTTGTAAGTAACAACTGTACTAGTTTTGTCATTGTGTTGTTAGATGTTTATGTGGTGTGTGGTCTCAAACTGTACCATGAATGTGGGCAGTGCAGAGCTATTATTGAAAAAATGTAAATGGTGCCTGGCAGGAATTAAACATGTAACCACAGAGGATGTAGGCTTAACTGCACTGGTAGTTACAGAAACATTCATTTAACGTTTGTTATAAGCTACTGTTTTGGATTTTTTTATAACTAATAGGGGAGCAGTTTGCAGTTGATCTACTGCATAGAGGAAAAGAGCTTGTAGCTTCAGATGGAATACTTGCAGCCTCAGGCAGATTTGCTAATGCTTTCTATTACAAATAAGTTTAATAGTGTGCATTAAAAAGGATGTGTATTTAAACCTTTATGGTCCATACCATGTTAGGTAGAATTACAGTAAATTGCTGCGTTTCATTTCTGTAATTATCTTACAAACTGCTAGTTGATATTGTCCTGAAGTTTATGTTCAGGACATTTTAACACCAGCTGTATTTTGGACAGCTTGCATAAGATCATTTGATTGTCTCTTAGGGGTATAAAATTACATATATATATATTTAAAAAAGAAAGATCTATTAAAAAAGCATGAGAGTTAGGCACCTTTGGATGACTCTGTGTACTGTGGAGAAGGGAGGGATCATGATCACCTCCTGTGCTGTGATCATGAGCGTGCACAGAGCAGTTTTCCTATGGCTAATAGTTCTGGAAATGTATGTTTATGAAACGTGGTCTTTTCCTTTTATTTCATTTTTTTCCATTCCTGTAGGAACTTGGAAGTAACAGCCCTCCGCAGAGGAACTGGAAGGGAATTGCTATTGCGCTGCTGGTGATTCTAGTTGTTTGTTCACTCATCACTATGTCAGTCATTCTTTTAACCCCAGGTAACCTACTTCTTTATTTATCTTATTAAAGGTGTATGATTCATAATGCACTCATCAAAAGCAATGAATGTTAAAGTGTCTCTTGCCTTTAAGCATTTGTAACTTGTGGCAATTGTAAATTTGGTGCTTGTAGGGACATGGCAGCTACTGGAGGCCTTGAAGAGCAGAAATGTTTGGGGTTGGCAAAAGGTCCTTAGGATTGTGTCGGCCTTGAGGGGGCTACAGCAATCCTGGTGAGCCTCAGCAGCTGTGAGCTGACTTCAGGAGTTTGTTGTTGGTTTTTGGTGTAATTTCAGGTTCACAGATGAGCTAAGAGAAAATTGTATGCCATGGAAAACTGATTCCGAGAATGCAACTTCTCATTGAATTACCAACATGGATCTTCCATGTGTGCATGCACAAGCTTCTTCCCTTTTCTTTCTTTCAGAAACAAAGAGGGGAAACTAATGGTACAGTCACAGAAAAAAAAAGGGGGGGAGGGCAAGAAGTAGACAAAAAGAGCAAACATGACACAAGTTTTAAAGAAAGAAAAAAATCTTTGAATTCTTTTGCCAGTTTTAAAGTTAGAGTGTAAAGTGCCTGATTTGCATGGCATGCCTAGATAGTAAATATTGGTCTGCAAATATTCCACCATTCAAGTACTCAGTCTGTGTAAACCAGAAAGCTAATGAAGCTCTTTTCAGTTAAATAATGGTTCCAGGCTGTTTGGCCAGGAGGTGAAATCACTGAGGGAAGCTGGCTGAATCTGCATGGGCAAGGACAGCAGCAGAGTGCTGCTGCTTTAAAGGAAGGTGGTGAGGCTGAATGGGAAAGGATCAAAGAGCTTTGCTTGTCAGATGGGATGAGGCAGCTGGAAGGACTATGCAGGAACACTGTGGATAGTCTGCTTCCTCTGTTTTGTGTAAATATCTACTCCTTATGCCTTGTGCTGTCCAAAATTACTGTTTGCTTATTTCCACTTAGATCATGGTGAGAAAAATAAAAGCGAAGTTGTGCTGCTGTAGTCTCAGTGAATAGGAGCCTTCTTCAGGGAATAATTAAAAAGAGATTTTGAGGGCACATAGTAGTGGATCCTGATACACTTTAAGACACAAGACTGTTTTTTGTTTTGAGGAGAGGTAGTTTTTTTTTTTTGAAGACTTGTAAAATATCAAGTGTTTGCTGGAATCTACAATAATAACTTTCAGTTGTGGCTCATATCTATATAGAATTATTAATGATGTAAAAATGTAAACTGAAGTCTTTGAATGCACTCATGGAAAAAGAATAAACAACCTAGGGGAATGTTAACTTTTTAAAAAAATATGTTTAAAAAGCTCAGTGAATTACAACGTCTCTGAGGCTGTTTCAAAATCCAGAGATCTTGCTTGAAAACTTGTGTAAGCTGGGACCTACATTTCAGTTCAAGTCATGCGAGTGAAAACTAGTTCTGTCAGCTCAGATGCTCTAAGATATCCCATAGAGACTGTAAAGTTTGATATAAATAAAAATCTTCCTCCCAGAACAATCTAGGTCTGTAAAACTGGGCTTTCTTGTGGGTTGGAAATGCTTACCATGGAAAGCTTTGGAGGTGCATTGTAGGATAGATACTTGCTCTGCTTTGGCCCTAATCATTGCTGTTCCCCCTTCACTTTCATTATTAATTTGATTACTATGAATTATTAATCTGGTTTGGGAGGCAGATATATTGCTTCCCTGTTGGTCTGTTGGCAGGTACTAAGCACTCTAGCTGGAGCTACTTTGTCATGAATATGTGTTAAGATCACTTTGGGATGTCAAATGTTTGAGGGGAGGTTAGAAGCAGAGACCCCCCTCACATCGGGCTCTTGTGAAGTGCTCAGTTCCACTTTTGATGCTAATTTGTTATTACAAATATTTGGGAAAATCCTTCTCATAAAATATGATGGGTCTGAATGAAGATATTCAGTTCAAATGTCCTTTGTTACCTTGGGATGTTTCAGCATTAATTTCTAGTACTATTTTGAGCATCAGAGAGTGCTCTCCCTATTTAGTTGTGCCTGTACGGATGGGTGCTTTTTAGATTTCATGTAAACTCCCCAAAACACTGTACATCATGCTGCTTCTTTTTATGGAAATGATGATAATTTCAGATGGTTATTGCTCAGAAGCCTGATTGTTTCACTGGTATTTTTTGGAGGCAAAAATGTACTTACTGATACACCGAACACAACAGGAATTATCTCTTTTGCCTGCAATTATTTACACATTGTTTCGTCCACAATATAAGAAACTCTTAGCTCTGTGTACACTAACAGCTGTCATTTGACTTCCCTCAAATTTGGAGCAACATCTTTCCTGCCTTTTGATAGAGGGTTCAATGCTTCCATATGGGATAGCATGTTTTTAAAGAAAGTGCAATTCATTTGCAAAAGGCTTCAAAGAGACTTTAGCTTCCACTAAAGATAGAAATTATAAGAAAATTAAAAGGAAATTCTTGATTTTCTTTTTGTATTATCTTTTATTACCTGAAATATAACTTGACTATACAATACTAAGCAGGATGTCTGTTGAAATAAGAGATGAATTTTGACCTATTGATATCAGCTTTTTTCAAATCTGAAACCTTTGTCTTACAATTATGATTGTGGTTTGAGTAAATGTATTATACCAACAATATTAGTAACATTTCTGATCATTTGATCTTGCTTTTTATCTGTGACAATACTCAGAATCTTCATAAATGTCTTAGTGTTCTCAACAAAGAGATGGAAAAGTGGAAGAACAAACCATCCAGTGATGTAAAACATTAGTGGCAGAGTCTGAGTGAACTCTCAACCCAGTAACCACTTTTTGGGGCTCAGGAATTCTCTGTGAGCCCCTGTGGACTCAGGAGTTCATTGAATAAACCCCATTGCTCCCAGCAAGTAGAAAGTGCTACACTGCTCCATACCTGGGAGTAAAGGCTTGCAGGCAAATATCCCTGCTGGTTTTCTTCAAAATTAGGTGCAATGATAAAGAAAGTGCACAGAGTTGCCAAAGAATGAAGTTGTCCTTGTTAAAGCAGGGGACTGGAGTGGAAAAACTTGGAAGTTTCAGAACTTGAAACAGGAGCCTGTCTGTCCTTTTGGGCAACTATATTATGAATCTAATTTTTGTTTAATATTTGGAGTGGATTGCTGGAGAAGTATTTAAGAGAAAACAAAAGAAAGTACCTTGGAAATAATCTTAAAAATGTATCTTTATATTGAGAATTAGTGGCCAGTGGAAAAACACAGGTGACTGTCCATGAAATGCCATCATTTGGTTTGGATGTTAATATAAATATAACACAGGCACCTTTCTTGTGCTGCTTTTATTCTATTTCATGTTTTTGAGGTTTCATCTCACACCTGCATATACTGAAATAGTCATAGGTAGATTTTTAGATATCAGTGCCTTTAAATCACTCCTGCCTTTGAATCAACTTTTTCTTGCTTTGCATCATGACAGTATGTTCCACTTTGTAGGAATTTGTGAAGACCTATCTGATTGAGTGTTGATCTCTATTTCAGCACTGCCAGATGTTCAATTGAAACTTTTAGCAGCTGAAAGCTTTTATATGAAAAACCACTTAAGAACAGCCTAAGAATTGTATGGATTTGGCCTCCCCTGTACAGGTGTTTTGCCACAACACTTAAAGCTGTTTTTCCCGTTTGGGACTGACAGTAGTTCTATCTTCATGTTAACTTAGAGATTCTGAAGGTGTGGAAGACTCAAACTCCCTTACTGGGATATTGGTGTTGGTGTTTAAACCTGCTGATCTGTGCACTTACTGTTGAGCAAAGTGGCACCTACCTCTAATCACAGACTCAAGGAAAACTCACACATGATGGAAAAAAAGGACACCTTTTCAGAAAAATTACTTTAGAGAACATTTAGGTCAGACAAACAGTCAGAAAATGCTTTTTGTAGAAAGGGTTGAGTAAAATCAAGCTCTGGGAAGAGAATCCATTTGGATTATGTCCAGTAGATAAACTGTTCAGGGTAAGGACCAACCTCTCCATACCCTCTCTCATACTACTCTTAAAGGAAAAGAAAGCAACTACTTTTTTTTTTTTTTTTTTTTTTTTTTAATGGGGGTATTTACTGCAAGAAGATTCAAGTTTCTGTTCAATTCTGTACAGACTCCCTGTAACTACTGTAAATTGGCAGGCAGGTTTTGATACCCGACTGTTTTCTGGCAAGTTTTCTTCCTTTGTCATGAAAACACAAAGTGAGCTGTGCTAGCTCCCAGTTACACCTGCTAGCTTGCTTACAGTTTACTAGTGGTGTTTTTCCACTTTTCAGATGGTTTTTAACATCAAGCCTTTATCCTGATTTCTAGCATAAAATCTTTTTTTTTTCCACAGAAAAGTCAATAGGGAGCTTCTGGTAATGGCATACTGCAGTACATAATTATTATTTTTATTTGCTAAGTTAGAGGGCAGATTTTATGAGGTGTTTAGACTACATTTAACCTGCAAAAACAATGTCCTATAAACTGATGAAAAGTAGCAAGGTCATTAATTTCAAGTTTTGGAGTCTTCTAATTTAGTAAGCACAAACAGGTTTGTCACTTTGAATTAATACTTGCCAGTATTTGAACTGTTTTTAATTGGATGTGCAGTTAAAAAGCAGTCATTTAGTCTTTAGTACTTTATTTTGTTTGCACCTTCTGTAACCTGTGTCATTTGCTATACATAAATATATATATAAAATTTCAGATTGAAATATATAAAACTGTGGTAAATACTGTGAGGACATTGGAAATACCATTCCTTCAAGGAATAATTCAGTGAAATTTACAATGGAAATGAAAAATAGATAGTAGGCTATTTTGCAGTGTAATAAATACAAAGTACTAAAAGGAAGTCTTTAAAATAAAACAAGTGCATCCTAAAATCAAAAATTAGTTTGGGTTGGGAGGGACCTTAAAGATCATCTCATTCCAACCCCCTGCCATGGGCAGGGACACTTTTCACTGTCCCAGGTGGCTCCAAGCCCTGTCCTGGTTCTGAACACTTCCAGGGATGGGGCAGCCTCAGCTTCTCTGGGCGCCCTGTGCCAGGGCCTCTCCAACCCCACAGGGAAGGATTTCTTCCTGACACCCAATCTAAACCTGCACTCTTTCAGTTTAAAGCAATTTCCCCTTGTTGTGTCACTCCAGGACAGTCCAAAAATCCCTCTCCAGCTTTCTTGGAGCCCCCTCAGGTATTGGGAGGTGCCCTAAGGTCTCGCTGGAGGATTTTCTTCTCCAGGCTGAAGAGTCTCAATTCTCCGTGTCTCTATAGCAGAGATGCTGCAGCCCCTTGAGCGTCTTTGTGGCCTCCTCTGGACCTGCTCCAAGAGGTCCTTGTCACCTGGGGAGGAGTTACCAACAGTGCATTCCAGGAACCTTCTGGGTCAGTTGTGCCCCACTGTGCTGTCCCCCCAGGAGGTGTTGGGGTGGTCAGAGTCACCCACGAGGACCAGGGCTTGTGGATGTGAGGACACTCCCCTCGGTCTGCCAGCTTGGATGGCCTGTACCAGCCCCCAAGGAGATGTCACCTGTCCCTGTCCCCTCTTAAATCCTGACCCATAGGGTTGGCACCTCCTGCATCCTCAGGTGTGCATTCCAGCTGGTCCCTGACACAGAGGGGAAACCACCCCCTCCTGTTTTCCCCTGCCTCTGAGTATGAACATGGTGGGGTGCCACTGATTCGTGCTTGTGCTCAATAAAGATTGACCCATCTACTCTTTTGAGGGTTCCCATGATGTGTAATTCAGCCTGTTATGGGTGAACTGGGCATCTGAGATATTGACAGGGGGCAAAGGTAGAGTTAAGGGTTACAAACAGGGCTCTGTTTTGGTTAAATCTTAGAATTAGAAGAAAAATTACTTCTAAAACATCTAGTAAAGTTGCTTGAAGGTGCCATTTTTTTTATTTTCAGTTTACAAATGCTAACTATAATTTAAAACTTACTTTAAAATCCAATTTATATTGAGATTTCTTGCCAGGGATGTGATAGAAAGCAGAGAGCAGAGCTGGTGCTCCTTTCTTCATTAATAGCCTCTCTGTACTCAGCTGATGTATTGTTTTAGTGATTTTTGTTTAAGCAGTTGAAAAAAAATCTGTCATAGGTAAGGCAGTCTTTGACAACATAACAGCTTGTGTGAGCTTGATTGCTAGTTGGCAAACTGGCAGGAAATAAAGGGTCACAATAAGTAGGAACAGACTCAGGTAAGGTTAGAAGGGGAACACGTTTGGAATTATAAACAGCATCAGGACCAGGGTGTGTTGAATCCAAATAGGTGATGGAAAACAGCTTGTCGAGGGTAGGCTGTCAACAAGGTTATGGAGAAAGGGGATAATGGGCATGTGAAGAGCCCAGTGCTTGATGCTGCTTAGTCAGAAGCAGTGTTTTGAAGACACAAGAATGCATTTGTGGAGCTGAATAGAGCACACATAACAACATGTGCTTACTTTGAAGATAAAAACACAGTATGTGGCAGGAGCAAGAGCTAACAAGGTCCCATGATGTGTAAACAGAGGGATTAGGTGTAAATCAAGAGAGATAATGTTGCTCTGCTGTAAAGCTCCAGTAAGACTGCAAGTGGAATATTGTGTCCCATGCTGGACTGGCAGATGAAAAAAGACCCAAAAAACCCTGAACAGACTATTTTGATTTCTGGAATGTAGGAAGAGGGCAAAAAGCTTCTTTAAGGATTAGAATGTTTCTCTTATGAGAGAGGATTTGGACAACTCTGCGTGCTTGGCCTTTCAGGACGTGAAGTGCAAGGAGAGTTGATTACAGTGAGTGTTTCCCAGAGCCCTGCTGCCACCTGGGAGGGAGCAACATGCAGAATGCAGCAGAGCTGTGGTGTGAGCAGCTGGGATGGCCTTGTAAATTCATGATGTGCATTAAAAGGGAGTTTCTCTTCAGTACACCCAGGATGCACCTTATTAATACCAGCTGAAGTGACTGCAGCAGCCAGTGCTGATATTTAAAACCAAAAATATCATTTTGCTGTTGTTTCCAGTAAGCTTTCAGCTGGCCCTCTAATTGACAAATTTGGCTGAATAAAGACCAGTGACAAAACTACGGATTGACTTTAGTCTCTTTGAAGGGTCACATTTTCATCCAAAATGTTTTACAGGATGTGACCATTACAAAGCAGGTTTCTTTGTTAAAAATGTCTTGGTAAGATCGTGGGTTGACACAAAGATAACAAGATTGCTGCTTGACTGCTGTGATTACAGATAACTCTTTGTGTATGTCTCTGTTATCAGGGCACTGTTTAATATCAGTAAGGACAAAATCTGCCTAACACAAAGCTCCTCTTGTGGAGAAGGAAAGAAAAACTCATAGAGAAGAGAAAGAGTGCAGTAATTTATGGTAACCTGCCCAATAACACAAAATCATTTTAAAAACCTGACTGGTTGTGTGGGAAGTGCACAGGTGCATCTTCTTGCAAGGCCAACAAACAGCACAGCTTTTGGCAGCTGCTGTTCTAAACAGCCTAAAGCAGTTTAGGTGAAGTGCAAGCTGCTGCTGGGAACTATTGGTTGGAAACTTCGTGGGTCTGTCTTTTGACACTAAAACTTTTATAGTAAGGGTTTGACATTACCACTGGTAGTGCAGCAGTTTGCTATTGAATCTTCAATTATTTTTTTTTAGCTTGCAGAACACATATTTAGCAAAGCTTCTTTTTTAGTTTTCTGAAGGCGTGGAGATGATTTTAAATGCAGGAAAATGATATTTTTGTTTTGTTTTGTAAGTCAGTGTTGGCTAATGTTCAGAAGCACAATATCCCTGGGTTCTGTCACGTCTGGGAGAAACACCAGGCCAAGTTATGTTGTTCATGTCACTAGAAAACAAGCACAGGCTATAAAATCTGCATGTAGATTTTTTAAAAATTTAATTTCAAATTATTGAATAAGTGAAGTCTGTTCCAAATTTCCTCTCAGGATTTTTAAAATTCAGTTTCTCTCAGTGTAAGATACTCAACATGTCCAACATCCTTTGGCTGTCAGGAAATTTTGGTATTGGTTTGTAATTTTTTGTGGTGTGGGGTTGTGCTAAGAGAGAGCTTTGATGTGAAAGTCCCAGTATAATAAATAGCCAAACACTAAATCCTGTAGTTTTCCTGTCCAAAAGGTACCAATTCTTTGTTTCCTGAAGGTTTACTAAACATAAATGATACTTTTTCTTGTGGGATAAAAAAAAAAAAATAAGAGCAAGGTATTGTTACCAATTTCAAGTGGACTTCTGGTTCTGTAATTCCAGTGTTTTGCAAACAACATTGAATAGATTGTTTTCAGTAATTATCTAAAGTGATCTTGTCTTTATTTTAGATGAACTCGCAAATTCATCAGAAAACAGATTATCCTTGGAAGATCTCTTCAGAAAAGAGTTCATAGTTCATAATCCAGAAGCCAAATGGATTAATGGTAAGTTTACAAGCTCTCACTTAATTTGGAATTAGATAAAAATATTAAGTATTGAATTATATTATCCAGTCACTGAGGGGAAAAAAAAAAAATCAGTTAAAATTTCAAACCCTCTTGAAACTGGCCAGTGTCCCAGTTTTCCTTGTTGCTCTGAATCCCATCTCTTTCATTAATTTTTGAAGTGGCTTGCTAATTTTAAAGCTCTGTCTAGTAGAAACCCACTAAAATTATCTATTCATGCTCCTGACTCAGAAGCAGTGATGAAGAATTGTGTTTAAGAACTGGTTCTTGGTTATGGATTCACCATAAAATCAACTCTATTAATATCTGAACTTTGGGATTTGAGAACTGGTTCTCTTTGTGTCTAGAAAAGACTTGAATATTTCAATGTACTTATACAGTCATAGTCATTTTATTATGACTACAAATTGTATTTAGTATTCTAATTTATTAAATGATTTGTGGATGGCATGCAGATTCCTCCAATGTTAAGCAGTTTTAATGTAAAAAAGAGAACAAATTCAAACTCTTTTTTCCAACTAATTGGATTCCTTTTCTCTTGATGCTGTGCCTTGTTCAGTTTCTCTCTGTGAGAAATGTGCACATAATGCAGTAGCAATTGTCTGGTTTGTGTCATGGTAATCTGGGTGTTACTGCAGGTGATAGAATCAAGGGAATGACAACAGGATTTGTTCAAAACTGGGCAAGACAAAACTGTTCCTGACTCTGTGCAAGGCAGGAGTCTGTGTGTAAATTCAGAATGACTTTGCATGGAAATAAATGCTTCAATTATATCAACTTTGTTGTTCAACTATAACTAGAACTGCTTTACTTAGTAGGGAGCTGTGTGATTGAATTATTGTTTTAGGATAAACTCTGAAGAATGAAGTGGGTAGAATAAGGATAAGTGCATTTAAAAGCCAAAGCACAAAAAGGAGAAAAGTATGGTTAATCTTTTTTTTTTTTTCAGAACCTGCTCTGGTGTTATTTGTTACCCATTAGTTTAGGGCTAAGAGAAGGGACACTCAGTTTAGTTTCCTGCCACTCCCTTTCCCCAGCTACTCCAATGATATCTCATCTCTGCTGAGTTGCCCTTAGTTTCTTCTTTGGATTGGTTTCTGCCTGGGGTCAGTGCAAAAAGATGTGATACTGGGTAAAGCTGGAACAGTTCTATTGCCAGGAAGAGCAGTTTCTTGTGTTTGGCAGGCAACTCTTTTCCTGTAAGATTATTTGCTAATGAAATCATAAAGGAGGTTTTCAATTTGCTGTTCTCTGTTAAATTCACAAAACAGCTGCCCCTGACCCCACCCTATCTGAAAAACACTGGTCCTAATTGTCAAATGAAGTTATCACAGACCCAGTGTTGTAAACTAAAGTGGTCACTGAGAGCAGGTAAGGACATAGTGAAAGAAGATCATTATGCTGGTTCCGTCTATTACGCTTGTTACTTAAAAAAATCCGTGAGATTTTTCTCCCAAGAACTCTAGTAATTCTTCATTACATGTGCATAATATTCTATGCATAAAAATAGTACTAATTTCAAAACACAGGATAATAAAACTAAAAGGCCGTGGTGGAGTTTTATTAAACACTGGTGATGCTATAAAATATGTAGTTTATTGTATTTCTTAACTCTCTTCTACAGCCTGTAATGAGCAAAGCTTCTTTTATGAGTTTTCCAGATGTGGTAAAAAGAAACAGAATTTGATGCTAAACCCTTGCTTGGATACAGCTTTCTCCTGTGATCTTCAAAATCCATCTTAAAAACCTCCTACAGTGAAATATAATTTCATTAGCGTCATGCAAAAAATATCATTTGTATTAATATCATGCAAAAAAATTGTTGTAAACAATCCAGTCTAAAAGCTGTGAGATTGTATGAAGGTATGAAGTTTTCCATCTCTTGAAGATAATATTAGAAATGCTATTTATTAGAGAAAGGCCCCGTTTTATTAACAGTGCATTTGTACTAATATCCAATCTTTCTGCAATGATGGTTTTCTGAGTCAGAGGGAAAACTTCTAAGTTTGCAGCTAGGTGTTCTCCTGAGTTTATTGGCCAAAGAAACAATGACATTCAAGAGTACAAAAAATGGAGGAAAGAATGGACATTTTGTTTATTAGCATGTGTATAAGAAATAAAGAAAAAGTGAGGATAATTAAGGATTTATGATTTGTTTAGTGTTTTTGATAAACACAGAAAAAAATGTGTGTAAGTTGTGGTTTGTTTTTGCTTTTTTTACATTTTCCTTGAAAATAGCCATTATAGTTAATGATATCCAATATCCTGGGCAATAAAATACCCCAAGGAATAGTCTTGCAACGCAGCATTTCTGCTTCCTGCTTCTATTTTTATTTTTTTTAAGATTTTATTTCCCGGCACTGTGGCATTGCAGTGATGGCATTGTATGCATGGAAAATGAAATATATAACTTCATATTCAGAGCCATTACTGTGGAGCTGGAGGGGAGCATTTGGCACTTTCTTTGGATATTGGCAGGGTAAGTGAACCCTGTGCAGGAAGATTTTAGCAGAAAATAAATAGCTACTTACTACCTTTTACTCCTCTTGGAATAGGATAATTTGTATCCATCTGAGAGTTTTATCATCTTTACCTCCTGGGAAGGGGCAGGAACAGAGATTGTGAAAAATTAGAAAAAGTGGTCCCTGCTGTAAGCGGTATCTTCAGGGTCTGGAGCATGTTTTGTGGAAAAGCACAAATCAAGATTTAAGGATTTCAGGTGGTGGATGAATCCCTGTGTCCTTAGGTAAGGCCTGGAATTTAACTGCTGCCCGTTAATGAAACTTTCCCGACTGATCTTTGAATTTCTCTGACATTATCTTCCAAGTGCATTATTTCTTCCTTGTTTGAAAGCTCCTTCACTACAAAATCCACCCCCATAAAACTATTCTAGACTGCTCTTTAATAAGAGAAGCCCTTAAATGCAGAAGTTTTTACGGTCCATTTCCTTTCCTGCTTGAAACTGAGTCCACAATTTTATGTGCTTGCCACCCAAGTTAATAATTATGCAAATGTCTTCAGTTGGAGAGGAGATGTTGGTCTTTATCTGAGATAATCAGATGTTGCTGAAGAAAATAAAAGAAACACTATGAGCTAGTCTTAAAAGTGACAAAATATATTCCCATTTTCCATAATATGTAAAGATGTACCTGTGCAGACAGATATCTGGATTTCTTCCTCCCTTTTTTTCCCCTTCTATTTTGGTTTATTTCAAAGGCACTATATATATATATTTTAAAACCTGACTTGGATTTTTTTTTTCTTTCTTTGAAAGAACTTACAAAGGAAAGCATAAGAAAATAGGGATGATAGTTAGTAATTTTTTTGAAAATAACTTAGTAGTGTACTAAGCTTTCAGTTGTTAACCTGATCACTTTGGCTGCAAAAGGACACGGTGGAGAGTACACACAACCATTAACCAGTCCAATCCCTGTTAGCTGGGAAGGTGTTTAATTTCAGAAGACATTCCATTTTTCTGGCATAGTTTTGGAGACCTTAAATGAGAGTACATCTTCCTTTGGCATTATTGATCTTCAGGTTTTCTAACAGGAAATAAGAATTTAAAATGCTGCCAGTGAATAATGAAAGTAGTTGAACCTGACAGCTCATTGGTGCAGAGTGCAGAATTTTTTGAGGATATTTTTTCCGATTTCTCTTAGATTACTTAGAAATATGTACACTGCCCTGCGGGAAATATTGAGGACAAAACAGATTTGCATTCTATTACTGAGGTCTGTATTTACATTTCTTGTTTCAGGGACTAGAGCTGTTAATGACAGTAAAATTCAGAATATTCGTGTTTATTCCTCTGTGAATATATGAGTTGCTTGCATTTTTTTTTCTGTTCAGACATTCTTTGCCAATCTTTCCTGTGCATGGTAGAGTGCTCTGGCTCCTTGGTGGCACTCTGTCCCATGGGTGTGTCAGTCTCAGCAGGTACACCCTGTTCAGATGTAATTTTCAAAGGAAATGATTTTTTCATGCACACATATTTTTGAGGCAAAGATTCTTCAACTTTTGTTTTTATTTCTTCCCCTTTTACAGTTTTAATTCTTTTCTTTGGCGATGATAATAAACCATTCCATCTAAGTCACAAATATTTCCACTCCAGTTTTTTTTTTTTAAACTCAAGTCCTTGCATTAACTTTATTTACTTGTCTTATTTGGGGGTCTTTATGGTGTTTCCACATTTCCTGTATTGGCCTCAGCAGAAGCTTTCATTTGCTGAGTAATTGCTAGTTCTGATGTGGGCATCTTTATTTTCATGCAGTAAGGAGAAAAGAGAATAGGTGATGACACCCCTTTTGAACAACAGAGAAACCATGGGACTGTTTTAGGGAGGAAATCCCTTTGCTCTCTTCACATTTATTTTGCTTAGTACAGTCTCTCTCTCAAAGAAAAAAAAAAAAAAGAAGAAGAAAAAATATAATTTTAAAGCAGTTTACTTTACAGTTGACCAGTCATTTCACTGTTACATTTTCTAGACTGTGTATTACAGTTAACATGAAAAGATATTACTTGGCAGCTTCTTGTAATATGTTTGCTTTCCTTAAAGAGCAACTAAGAGTTTGTCTGCCCATAATTTTATTTCTGTTTGTCCCTGGCATGTTTCTCATGCTGTACATTGCCTTTGTCACCTGGGGAGTGAAATGAGTAGACAATGGCCTTTGCTGGAGCTGGTGCTTCCCTTGGGTCTCTGTTGCCTCTTGTCTATGCTGAAAGATAAAATAAAAAGTGGGCCTGGGAAACCTGGCATGAAGGTGGTTGAAATTGCTTTAAAATTACTTATAATAAAAATGGAAATGGTCTGGGAAGCACGGCACACGGATTCCACAGTAGCACATGTGCCAACTTTGTGCAGTAAAAATATGGTTTAAAACATTTGGCACTTCTTAAAGGAAGCTCTTCCTGTGCCTGAGATAAACACGAACTTGTTTGGACAGAGCTGAGTGTTGTGGTGTTTGTCAGTGGATATGGGTCAAGTGCAATGAATAATCCATCACTGAGCAATAAGAGAAGAGATTCTGCTCCAGAAATTTGTTGCTGAGCTGGATTCAAGAAGCAAAGAAATCCCTCTTTTAGAATTACATATCTATATATGTTGGTATTACTCTCGCAATCAGTGATGGATGTGAAGAGTGAAGTCCTGTATTATTTTTTTCCCTGTCCCCTAAAAGAGATGAGAGTCTGAAGTGGCTGGGCTGGAATGCAGCCACCGTGTACAAGAGCATTTTTGGTGCAGCAGGGGCTGTGTTTGGTGCTCACATATTTGCTCTGATGTGATGCATTAATGCTCTGTCAGGGGCTTGGGCAGAAGTGAAGAGGGGTGTGCTCAGTTTTAGTGGTGCCAGCTCTGCACAGAGCTTTCATTTTTTGTTGGAATCTCTCTGTGCAGAGCCTGGAGCTGGAAGCCAGGCCAGGGAGTTGGTTTGTTGCCTGTGGTTCTCTGTGAAGAGTTTATTTCTGAGAGGAAGCACAGGGGGTTGGACTTTGATTCTCTGTGCTGCAAAAAGCAGCCTGTGGAAGAACAAGTAAAAACACCCTAAGATAGCACTCCAATCTTTGGAGGCTTTCAGCTAAAACTCTTCTTTCCTAAAACTCCAGCAAATTGTGTGAAATACACATCCAGGTTTTGGCAAGTGTGAAGACAAAGTTTTGGGAAGGGCCCAGAAAATTTGAGAAGATACATAGAGCATCTCTAGGCTGGCTGATGTTTGTCTCAGAAACTGCTGAAAAGGGGAATAAAAGGCTTGATTGATACCATTCCAGTGATTTATTCAAATAAAAGAATTTAAACAATGTTTTTGTGAAACAGATTGAATGATTCAATTCTCTCATTAGGGGATTGACTGGAGGAGTTTGGGGCTGTGTTTGTGCTGATGCTGAGGATTCTCTGTGAGGCAGCTGTGGATGGGTAATTGGTCATTCAGGGAAAGGCTGTGGAGGTACCACCCCTGCACCAAGAATAATGTGCATTGTGGTGTCCTTTGATCCAGGAATTGTGTTTTCTCAACCAATGAACAATTTTGCTTTAGGAAGAATTTTTATTTTCTCATTAGTTTTAATTTTTGTGGGTGGTGGGTTTGGTGTTTCGTCCTCATTAAAATTCTTCCACCATTTGTACCACAATAACGTTTTTTCCCCTCAGTAATTTTTCCTCTTGGCTCTGGTCTAGCCTTTGCCCAATGTGACTTAGTGACTGTTTTACCTGATCTTCCCTGCCCCACCACACTGTCAGGACCTGCTGCGCCCACTGTGCCCCTTTCTGCTCTCCTGTTCCTGATGTCTCCAAGGTGCCACAATTCTTCCTTGCTTAGAAGCAGATCTTGGGCAGTTTCTGCTCAGATTCACCACGTTAATCCCTGTTGCTGCATCGATTCTGGTGCCACTGCTAATGATCATTAACAAGCATTAAACAGTGCTGTGTATGCAGGGCCATTAACTTGTGTCACCATTGCATTCTGCAGATGACTTCTCCCTCCCTTCACCAGTATTATTTGTACACCAGGACAACATTGTGTTAGTCCTGACCTCTGCAGTGTCCTGTGGCTGTTGTTTTTTCTCAAGTGTCACCATTATTGATTGCAAAATATTTTTTTCCTGGCCATATTTTGCCTTGACATTTTGTTTTTGATTTTTACTAGATACGTTATATTTCTTCTTTCCTTAAAATATATTTGACTTGAGTCCTTGCTTCTTGTAACAGCTTCTTTCTAGTTGTATTTATTGAGATGTAGCCTGATTCCATGCTAGTTGAAATCTCTGGATATGGGACAAAATCCAGAGATTGTGATATAAGTCAGGAACAAATGAAATGAGGTATTCCAACTAGTAGGAGGTCAAACTACGTTTTGCCACCAATAGCCAAAAACACAGCTAATCATTGCAATCCTTCTTACAATTTATGTCCCTATTGATTTCTTACTTATTCCACAGCCCAAAGCATTAAGAATTTAACAAAGACATCAATATACTTAGAAAACATTTACACAGGGAGAGTGTATCTGTTGCACAAGGTGTCTTTTGAAAGAGGTTAGCAGAATGATTTACATTTTCTAATCAGTATTTCTGGATAGTAACCTGATGTTGAAAGGTTAAGTACAGCAGTTCTGTGTGTGAACCCCTGGGAAAGTGGACCAGACACTAAATAAATCTTAGTTCTCCCTGTTTGTTGAAGCAGAAGTCTCCTGAGTCTAGTGCAGGAGTAAGTTTAAATATTCCCATAGTTGCCATAGCAATGTTGGTGGAACAGGGAGGCCTTTTCTCAGTAACACATTTCTAGCTAAGACAGCAGTCCTTAATGTGATCAACAAGTCTAAACTGAATGTGCTACATCATTACTCCTAGGATGCAACCCCCTAGGGCAAATATTTTTGTTGCATGAGCAAAGCTGAGCAGTGGATAAAGCATTTTGGAATGGTAACAGATGGTGGGTGCTACACAGCAGACTTGTGAGTTCCCTCCAGACTTCCACATTGTTTTCTGTGACTCATAAAGACTTCAGGGATCTATCTGAAGAGTCATATTTTCACCCTGTGCCTCCTTGTTCAGTTTTCCCCACTTGTCATCACTGGTCCTCAGCACAAAGTGTACTCATTGCCCAGCTGGAGCTGCAGTCCTTTCCCCATGGGATGCATTTGTAGTGCCCTGTTAAATTTTCCTTTGGAAGTTGCTGTTTATACCTGCAGCTGGCTTTATGGTCCTTCTCAAAGACTCAATTAAGTCTGCTCTAATTTGTTCATCAGCAATTGGATTTTCTTCAAAGGAGTGATGTGCAGGAGGGGAATAAACCTGGAGTTGTAGCTGTGTGGAGCAGCAGCAGCACAGCTGGCTGATTCTGCCTTGTTTCCATTTGCCTAAGCCAAATCCTTGAATTTTCGTCAGTTTTCTTTCTAGACTCTTCTTTCACAAACACTCAGTTGTGTTTTGTGGCAGATAAGTAAGCTGTACAGTGCTTAAAGTCAGTGTCTTTAAAAGCCGAAGTTTTACATTTCTAATCCTTACATTTTGTTGTCCATTCATTTTTTTTCTTGGATTAAGAGTCAGTAAAACCAGTGTTTTCTGTCCAGCTCAAACATTTGCATAATGGATCCATAAAAATTGCATTTTTAAGCACATTTGTATCAATGAAGATATATATACATACGTTTATTTCACTTTTAGTTCTTTTTCAGTTTGCTCTCTTTAACTGATTCTGTTGTGTCAGATTTCAGAGACACTGACTCACATTTGCCACTCATTCATCCATCCATTTCCCTGGTCTGTTTTGCCCAGGACGGGGTTATTCTTCAAAAGAAAATGTGGCTGGCACTTGAACAATTTTGCTTGTTATCTCTTTCAGTGTGATGCAGAAGGATTTTAGTAGGTTTTGTGTGTCTAGGTTTTAGTATCTTTGGGATAGTACGTTTGGATTTATTTGTCTACATATACTGAGCTCATGTATTTGGGATTCTTTCAAGGTCTGTTCAGTGCATCAGTTCTGTTCAATTCTCACAGTAAGTGTTTGTGCTGAGCAGGAGGGGATGGAGCCAGAGCTGCATGGTTTTGGTCCAGATTGCATCCTGTTGCAGTTTGGAGCTGTTCATTTTGGGTGCATCAGGACTACAGGGAGAAAGGCACTGGAGGAAGAAATTGACCGAGTGAAAGCGTAAAATAAGTAACAACAAAAACATAATGAGAAAGAAAGGAAAACAACTGGGTACAGAGAAAGCAGAAGCAGGATCAGGAGAGGGAAATGAAGGCACAGCCTGGTGGAGAGCACAAGGCCTGAATTAGATCATCATCCTCATCAGTGCCACAGGACAGGTGTGTTTCCATTGAGGACATGTCTTTATTCCTTAACTCCAGAGACTTTGTGGGAGGACACACATAAGGGGTAAGAATTTCCACTTCATCAGCTTTTCTGACCTTTGGGAGGCAGGGACTGGCCCCAGGGGTGAGCAGGACACCAGGCTGGTGCTAAAGGCACTCCTGGGGTGAGTTACTCTCGTGCTGAGCCCCAAAACTGCACCAAAGCCACAGTGGTGCCCCAGTCCTGCTGAAACACTGCCCAAGCAGGAGCTGGTGGTGTCACCTGGCAGCCACTGTGGCCAAAAGCTGTGCTTTACAATTGTAGCTGTGTTTTTGTTTAGGGATGTCTGAAGTGCAGTGAGAACAACAGTGCTGTAAACTTTAAATTATTACATTGTTTACCTTTGATTTAATTACATTTTTTAATTTACTGCTGAAGGAATCAAATGTGCCCCCCATACTTCCTGTGTGGCACTGTAGAGTTGAGAGCAACCAGAAGCAACTTCACATTTGCTTGTTTCTCCAATCTGGCAAAGTTTATAGGCAATTTTGTGAGAAACTTGTAGGTAGTAATCATTACAGCAGGCATGTATTGTTTTTCCAAATCTGTAAACATAGATTGGCTTTAACTCATTAATACTGCAGTACAAACCCAGAGCCTCTTTAGTGGGATACATTAAACTCTAGGCACTTCGTAAAAATAAAATTACTCAAACAGGGGAGTGGGAGAATCAATCAGGTTTTTGACAATTTAGATATCAGCCTCCCATGCTAAGATTCATTCAACTTTAACTCAGTTTTTGCCTATGTTTTCCATGATATTTTTCTCCTGAGGGATAAAGCACGTCTTTAGATTTGAGAAGAGTATCCATAGTTGAGGCTTCCTTGATGAATGCAGACCATCTTATTTAACTAGTGCCTCAAAGGGAAATGCAGTGTGCTTTCTGCACTTGCAGCCTACTTTAGACATAAGAACTGGCTGAATTTCTTCTGCATCTGGAATATTGATTTTTGAGTTCAGCCAAAGCTAGTTGGAAGCCTAAAGTTTTCTACAAATCTGCAAGTTGCACTTTGAAAGTAAAAATTAGCAGTACTTCAAAAATGTGGCTGAGGAAACCCAGTTTTGGGTTGTCATTGTGAGCAAAACGTGAAGCAGGGAAGATAATCTGTTTTATTGCAGGACAGGCATTACATGAGAACTGGTCTGACTAATTTCAGAAGTTAGTTTTTGACCCCATCCTAGAGCAGCCGTCTCTAGGATAAAAAAGCAGCTTCGTTTCTTCTCAGGCCTGGAGTCTTGTCTGCCAGATTGGGTCTGTTAATTTGTAATGATGATTCACATAATGATGTATTTGTTATCAGGATCTCAGCTGAGACAGCTCATCTGTAAAGGTCACTAAGCTGTCAGATTCAGGGTGACAAGTATGGTTGGCTGAAGATATATTTGTTAGAGATGTTTTCTGATGCCTTTTTTTTTTTTTGGTTTTCACTTGTAAGCTTTGTATGAAGGAGTGTTTTCAGTATGAACTTTGCTTCAGCTTTCTAACATTTTGGACAATGTGATTTTTAATTATCAATGTTGAAATCTTATCTTTGGTATAATAATTTCATTATGACATTGTTATTTTAATGTGTTTCATATTACTTGGCCACACTATTATATTCATGCAAAAATGATGTATTATTGATGTGAAGAATTCAACATTTAAAAACAAGTATTTCAATATATTCTATTTGAAATTCTGAGGAATATTTTAACTAAAAAAAATAGTGAAGTATAAGGTTTTGAATTTATTCTGATTTGGAATAAAAAGACTGCACTATCTAATATTTATTCCTCTGTATGGCAATTTAGAGAAGGAGGCTCTAAGCCATATTATCAATTACAACTCCAAACCACATTATAAATTTCCCAAGCTATGATGTCATGTTCCATTCATGGAAATCTGTTGCAGAGTTAATATAATCTGCAGCATTTCCATTGATTCTTGATGGATTCCAGATGTATAGAAATATGGAAATGAGCTCCTGTTCTGAGATGCTTCAAAGGTAGATGCTAATGCTTTGCTTTCTGGGCAACTGCACATGTGATGAAATTTATATAAGCTATGAATTTTTATCTTTCTTCCATTTTGATACCCACTGTTGTACCTTGTCCTCCTAGAGGCAAGGACTCACTGTTCCAGCAAGTTAGCTCTTTCTTTTTTTAGTAATTCTGAATGGTCATATAACATATTACATAAATGTTCCTCTCTGCTTAAATACTCTGCTCTCTTTCCCAGCTATTTTTTGAGCTCTTATTTTGATAAATTGTTAGTTGAAAACAATTTGGACTCAGACTTCTTGCTGAAGACCTTGATTAACTCATGCATGTTACTCTAATGGAAGTAACAGCAACAGTTCTGCTATATTATTCCAGAAGGAATTACAATGTAAAATTATATTTTTACCTACTTAGCTAAAGTCAGGGCAAAGAGTATTGAGAAAGAGCTGAAAGTGAAGATAAATAGATTTTTTACTTCAGGTACTGCCATTGCCACTATCATTGTTTGATGTGTTGTATATGGAAACAGAGGCAGACAGTATGTCTTTCAGAACTAAATGCTTTCTGTCTCACTGCCATCTTCAAAATAATCTTTTATTAATTTTAACCAAACATTTTTTGAGTATAGGATGTGTCTGTACTGAGTACTGCAACACACAGCCACTGGCTGCCTCACCTCTAGGTTAAAATATACTCTGAGTTAACAGTTGTTTTATTTTGTTCCTCACTATGAAAGTCTGATTTTTTTTTTTTTTTTATTTTTTTTTTTTTTTTTTCCCTGTTTGCTTGGTGATTTTCTGGGTTGGGGAAGGCCAGACTCTCAGGAATAAAATGACATTTGAGGTAGGTTTGCTTTTATCTGAGGGTAGCACTTTGCAGAGCTAGGAGTGAGGAAACAGAGTTATTGACAGCCCAACTCCGGGCTGGGCTGTGAGAGCTCCTGAACACCATGCTGAAGGCAGTCCATTCCCTTTGTTGAAAAACATGAAATTTCCTAATTCCCTACACTGGTAATGTGTTGGATGAAGGTTATTTTAGTTCTTAGTAAGAGTGGAGATTGACTTAGCACCTGCTTTAGTCTCTGCTTCCTGGTTTGTTTAATAACTGTAAAAACCTTCAGAGCAAAACTTCTCAAGCAACTTTATTCAGTAATTCAAACTGAGTACATTGATAAATCTGTAGCTACTCATTCCTTTAGTAGTGGACTTCAGTACAGTGTCATATTCTAAAAATAGATTTCATTATTACAGTGACTCAAAAAAGGAAGTTTGAGCTTAAGTCAGAATATAGAGATATTATTTTTAAATTAAAATTTCAAAAATACTTGGGAGTTTTTGTTACTTCTAGTGAATGTGATGCCTCTGCTGAATAACAGTTTAAAATGTTATATTTGTGGAATAGATAAAACAAATATTTGTATAAATCTTTTTTTTTTAAGGAAGACTTGATTTTTCAGCACCAACAACTGACTGCGATGCTTATATAAATTAATTTAAACATAAGGGTTTCCAAAGCAGAATTTTTTTCTTAGATGTGAAGGAATTTAGGAAGTCCCATGCTTGGGAGTAAATTTTTAGACAAGTGTGAAAAGCTGAGGGGTCAGAAGGAGCATTTGGTTTTCTAGCAAATAAGGAAACTGATGTGGAGAAACTGTTAACAGCCAGATTTTGACAGTGCCACTGAGTGCACAGTGCTGGGCACAGGGGAACCTGTTTGATGTGGCAGAAAAAGATGGTTTGTTACATGCCTTTTCAAGGGGGGGGGTTGTTATGTTTTGTTTTGTTCTTTTTTTTTAACAATGTTGATGATTGTGCTGGATCTGGGCTCTGATCTTTTTGGAGGTTAATCTTAATGAGCAAATAGTGTCAGAAAAGAGAGACAGTCATCTGTAGGATCAGAGCTCCTGATGGCCTTTTTCTTCCCCACCTCTCAAGGAGGGATCAAGCTTGATGCTTTGTCAGAGAATTTACTGAATAAATGAAAAAAAAGAGTTAATAAGAACTTGGTTTGTTATTTTAAAATGCCATCAGTTCACCATATATGTTAGGACATGGTTGGCTGTGTGTCCATAGAATCACACAATAGCTGATAGAGACCTTTAGGAGTCCTTTAGGTCAAACCCCCTGCTATGAGCAGGGACATCTTCAACGAGCTCAGGTTGTTCTGAGCCCCATCCAGCCTTGAATGTGTCCAGGGCTGGGTCAGCCACTGCCTCTCAGGGCAGCCTGTTCTGGTGAAAAGAGTAAAAAACTTCTTCCTTGCTTCTGATCGAAACTGGTCATCTTCTACCTTCAAAACATTAGCCCTGGTCCTGGTGCAACAGACCCTGCTAAAGAAGCTGTCCCCAGATATATAATCTAGATATACCAAAACAGTTTGCTGGTGGATGAAATCATAGTGATTCTTTGGGAGGGCATTAAAGAAAGGACCATAGAGATGAATCACCTGATTTTATCTTTACCAAACAGCAGTGAAACCTTCCTTCAATAATGGAATATTTTATAGCATTTTACCATGACAGCCTTTAATTATAAGGGTGATTATTTTTACTGCATTTTTTGATGTATTTTTTTAACATAATAGCAAACTGATTTGCTGCATTCAGTTCTTCCAGTGAAAGAGAAATGTTTTTAAGTGCTTAATCTGAATTTAAATTAATGCAAACCTTTGTACTCAGCGTACATTGCATGCAAGTGCTAACTTCAGAAAAATACAGCTTTGTGGCACACTGATTACTTTTGTAAAGATAGAAATATATTCTCCTTTTGATGAGTGTGTCTAAGTTCCATTAGTGGTAATGGGAGTTATGCATTTATGCTTTGAAGAGTCTATGCTCCAATTAATTATAACACTTAAAGGAAATGTGAGATGTTGTTGAAAGTAGAGATTGTTTAGTCTTGAAATGTTTTTTTTTTTCCTGAATTTCTCTCCTGTTCCCTCTTGCTCTGTGAATGCTTTGACGTTGACTGACATATTGTCATGAAATCTTGTAAATACGAATATTGTGTGTGGTTGAAATTACATTGTGACATATCAGTAGGTAAAATCATCTCCAATGTAGATATGCAGTCTACCTTCTGGCAGTCTCTTTCTTTCCCTGCTTACCTTTAGGTGACAGCTGAATATCTGTTCCCTTGATTTATCAATTTCAAGGTTAACCTCAGATCGAGTTTTACCTGACTGAAGTTGAGATAGACAAGAGAGCTGTGTTCCTGATGCCTTGCCTTAATCTTCTTGTTGTGAGCAGGAAACAACAAGAATCAGAAAACAGATAAGTTTTCCCTGGATCCTGAGCTTCAATCTGATTGCAAACAGCAAACAACACTTTAGAGAAGTGTGAATGGCTTTGAGGAAAACAAGGATGAGCTGTTGCTAGAAGTCACTCACACTGAAGGTGACGCAGATGCAACAGGTTCATGTGGGAACTAAAAGCAGTTAAGCAATTTACTCTTTAAAGAGACATGTAAGTGTAAAAATCGGCACAAAGGGAAAGAAGATGAATCAGCTGGACCAAAGAGACTTAATTATTTCTTTTCCCTAAAAGTAGCTTGTTCATATTAATCTCTGTTGCTTCTCCCTGATGTGTGACACTTGGAGCTGCACAGACATCTGACAAACCCACTGCAGGGCTGAAATCTCCCTGTGAGCCACAGGGGTTATTTGGGGCTGCAGGAATGCAAATTTCATTCAAACTCCTATTCAGATTCATGGATCTCAGAACTGAGCAGGATCAATAGGGATGTAATGATAGTTTTCATATTTATTCTTGTTCACAAACAGTGTAAAATTTGCAGCTCAGTTTTGCCACAAGCTGGAGTCCCCAGAAGTTTTTATTTTTTTATTTTTTTTTTTTGCTCTTGGCCTGAAGGACTGTGATGGTGGCAAATGCATCACCTAGAGTATCTGCCAGAAAGGGGGAGCAGGTTTCTGGTTATGGTTACATTATAGTATTTGGTTTTATTATTGGATGTTGTGTCTTTGCCTGACACATTCCACTCCATTTTACAGATTCTGTTTCTTTTTTTCTCCAGCTTAATATTATCTGGTACAAGTTCCTCATATATTTAGAGAAATTTCTTCTTATGTTTGTGTATTGAGTTTCCCATTTTCTCTTGCTGACTGAAGTCAGGCTCTAACTCGACTGCAGAGCTGGTGATGAAAATCCTGACACCCTTCACCGCAGCAGCGTGAATGTGCTGATATGATAGTTTAGTCTGAAAACATGTAATTATGATAATGGCAAAAGAGCAAGTCTCTGTGGGGACACAGATTTCCTCCCATAATGCAAACAAAAGACACTCTCAAAACTCTGAGTTCTGTTGTTTCATCTGTTAAAATGGGCAATTAATCAAGGTGCCGGGAGAAAACTCTGCTGATAGTGGTGAGAGCTGGCACGAATCTTTCTAATTTGTATTGCAACAAATTGAGAGATGTAATCGCAGCAGAGGAGGATGTTTAAATAAAATGAGAGCTGTGAAGTGAAATGACAAAGGGAAGAAACTGAGAGTTCAGGATGACATTCTGTCTTATTTCAAAGCAGCTGTAAGATGGAAAAAGCCCATCTCAGTGGCTTGTGTTGTGCTGAAACAGATGAGCTGTCAGCCCTAACTACAGATTTCTGGTGTGGAATTTGAGTATGATATATCAATTGCACTAACAGGACATATAAATAAATATTTGGTCTGTGATCTTCTTGCTTTTATTGTGCTTCAACACAACTGGAGAATGGACTACAATGCTTTTATTTAATAAAGGAACAAGCTGCATTGAGGCTGATTTTTGAATATACATATGATGTATGAGTATACATGTTATATATGAGTGAATTTTTCTAGACCTCTGTCTGCCTACAAAAACTATGTTTGATTAGGCTTAAATAATTTTGTTTTGGTCTCAGAAACCAAGATTTCCATTTGTGGTTATGGGTATATTAGATCTATAACCTAAACAAAAAATAACTTTTTTCTTCCATAAAATCAACTGTCATACCTGAGTTTGGAGCCAGCTTTTTTTTTTTTTTTTTCCCTTTCTTTTTTCCTGTGCATGTAAACTTAAAAATTCTCTTAAATGAAGATTGGAGCATGATGTAAATCTCTGTTTGGTTTTTCACTGAGGGCCATATCCAACTATAACTTCCTGGTCTTTAAAGAGAACCTGGGTGCTGCAATGCGTATTTTCATAAAGGAAGTTCTGTGAGATGAAGTTTGGATGGATTAGGAAGTCATTACCTAGTAGTAGGCTGCAGTTCCTCCCTTGGCAGCAAAAGGAGCTGCTCCTTTGAGCAGAAGTCTTATGGAAATAATGACCTCAGTGAAGATCTGCATCGTCTCCATAATATATTTTCTTTATCATTGTGCTTTATCAGTGAGAAGCACAATCACTATCCCTGGTTTGACATGAGGAAATTAAGGCATAGCACTGAAGAAATGAAAGCAGTAGCTGAAGAGAATGGAATGATGAACTCCTTGTTTCCAGGGTGGAGATGGTGAGAGATTGTTGCTTCAGGCTGTGTCTGTGTCAATGAGCAGATGTGAACCTGCAGGAGAGGATTTCCAAAGGGAATCAGCTGGTGTGAGGACCAGCTCTCACCCTGTGCTAACAGGGATGTTTTATTTCAGCCCAGCTGCTGTCTGGCCCCAGAAATGCATCGGGTGCCCTCCTGGGGAGGTTTTGTTTCACCATGCAGGATTCCCTTTTTTCTAGTTGGATTGTTCTGTGATGTGAAGCCAAGTATTGTTTATGGGAGAGAAATGAGCTGATGAGACAGGCATCTTCCAGGAGTGGTTTGGATACAGCTGGTTCCTAGCACAGCAGGGGAAGTTCCATGAGGAAGAAATTTGACAGAGGAGAATAAATGCTTTATTGACATCTTTTCTGGTCTTGTTCTCTGATTTTTAAGTTGATAGAATTTTCATAGCATTGTGGAAAGGCAGTGTTTCTGCTAAGTGGATTCAACTTTCTTTGCTCCCTTTCCTGTGCTTTTATTCTTGCAGGACATTCCTCCTCACCAGGAATATTGATTAGCCTGGGAAATCCACCGTGAGCATTGTTACAATGATTTATCTCTATACATCTTGCATATTATGGTGATGACTGCCTTGCAGTACCAAACCCTGAGAGAAATACATTCCAGGCTTGCAAAATGTTTCTGCAAAGCAATAAAATTATTTCACCCAAAACTCCTGGGTAACAATAAAGAGTAAAGTTTAATTAAAAATAAAAATAAAAAAATCTGCTGATTCAATTTGCATAGACTGTATATTAAATCCTCAAGGATTTGCCTTCATTGCTGATCTCTTTTAATTGGGCTTAATTGATTACCAAGAATAATCCAAAAATATTTGTGGTATGTCTAGAGTGACATTTACAGTTGAGTGCTAAACTCGTTGCAATGGCTATTTAATTGATTTGAATGAAGAAGAGAAATTTTGCATAATGGTCTTTGCCAATTTCATCTCATGGTAGCTCAGAGGTGCCACAGAGTTGATTCTAAAGCCTTGCAGTAAATCACAGTCAGGGTGGATGATTTTCATGGACTGGGATTAAAGATTGGTGCTGCATAACTTCTCTGATAAAGCCCAAATCTTCTCATTTACAGAGAGAGATACTCAATAATCTAATGGCAATTGTGTGTTAGGTTTTGGGTTTTACTGAACACTGTGTGGTTTTTTTGAACATGTGCCCAACGCTGCATGAAACTGATTTTTATTTAATAAGATTACTTTAAGCTAACATTTTAGTTGAAAGTTGGTTTTTTTTTAAGTGTGTGGTAATTGATGGGCAGTTTTAACATGAATGTCAAGAAAAGTAATGATTATTATGATGCTTTTATAAAGAATGTACTAACACATGCTGTTTCTATTGAGTGAAGCTCTATAAGGATTAAATGCATGTTGCTGGAATAGAGCCACCTCTTACCCTAGCCTCACTACATGGTAATTTCTTCTTTGCATGCCATTTTTAAATAAGCAGTTCCCCAAAAAGCTGAAAGCAAAAAAAAGTCAAGTCAGTACAAAAAATAAATTAATGGCATCTTTGAATAATGGTATCTTACAGCACTATCTAGACCTGCAGCTCCATTTTGCTGACAAAAACTTTCCAATCACCTTTTTTTTTCATCTACACCTGTCTGTCAGTGTCTAAATGCCAGTATTTAGCACCTAGTGCAAAAAAGAAGTGATTGTGCTCTAAACAATGACAGAGATGTTGAGGGAATTCAAGCTGCTTGGAATTGCTGTAGCAAGTGAATTTCAGTAGCTTTATTGTTGAGACTCCATCTTTTCCCCTGCCCTAACGTGCTGCCTTATCAATGAATGATGATTTTTAGGTAAAACATAAAGAAATGTGCTGAAGCTGGAGAAATCAATAAAAGCCCAAGGATGAACTCTGGAATCCCTGAGTGTTATTCAAGAAAGGGTGTTTCCCCAAAAAACTAAATGTTCCTGTGCACATCACCACCCAGTCAGACAGAGCTGCTTAAACAAACCAAGGAATAAGTAAAACCAGGTCAGAATGCTGTGCCCTGCACCCTGCTGTACCTGCCAGGGCAAGCACTGTGCCTGGAAATATGGTAAACCTTTAAGAGTATCCATGAAATCATTTCAAGGGAATTGCTCTGCAGAAAATGCCTCTTGATCACAGGGAGGTAATAGGAGGCAAACCACTTACTCTGTAATTGGTGAGGGAGAATAAATGTAGAGAGGTTTTAGCTGACAGTGTATCCTGACAGAAACAGTCTGAAAATTGTGCAAATTTGAAACCCAAGGATAAAAGATTTGAAACTAGGGTTTCTTTTATTTTACAACTCTATTAATAGATTTGAGAATTTTTTTTTGTTTTGCCTCTCTCACCTTGGTTTCATAGCAACACGTGTCCAGGACTCTCAAGGGTTAATTATTTTTTGTGACGATACACTTAGACTGAAAAGTTCTTCCTCTACAGGCTCAGCATTGTCTAAGCAAGTCAGTCTAATTTTCAAAGTACAAAGCTGTGTGAATAAGTGAAAAATTCAAAGAAAAGTCTTGTTTTCCACCATGCACTTGAAACAGCCGGGATTGCTTTTTCCAACAGCATAAGAGTTAATTTAGGTTATGTACATAGAAACTGTACCTTCACCTTATGAACTGAAAAGAAAGCAAAAAGAAAATTTCATGGGTGCTGGCTTCTTACATTTTTGGAAATTACCAAGATCCTGTGTTTCTGCCAAAAAAGAGAGTCCCATTGCTTTTCTTCCTGTAGACTTATGTCACATCCACCTTGAGGCTGAGCATAAATTTGTTTCTGTGGCTTTGCCTCTTTTTAGTTCTTCTCTATGGAAAAGTCTGTCCCATTTCTTTCAGGTGTGCCCAGAATGCAGCAGGTGCAGATCCTTGTTGGTTGTCCAGAGCAGGATAAGGACTGTGTCAGTACACACAGGTCACAGGGCAGTCCTTAATGCTTGCATGACTCTCTGAGGAGCTGAATTCTCTTCCTCAGAGTACAGTGGGATATGCCCCACACTTGCCTATAAAACCAGTGCACTGACAGCCCCACTCCATCATATTTAATGTGTCAGGGATAAGTGGCAAAACCCTTAGGTGAGTATCTTGTTGAGATACACCATTAGTGATGAGTTTCATGGTAGGTGATTCTCCCAGAGGTTATTTGGGGTTGTTTTTTTTTTTTAGCTGTACTCTTTGCAGTGAGAATCCTTAAATACTATTTTGCTGGAGAGTTAATAATATTTTCTGACAGAAGGAAACAAAGTGGTTAAGTGGCTAAAGTGAAAATGTCAATGTTACAGTAAATTTTTGATTCAGGAGCTGATGTTTGCTGCACGTGGCCCTGCACTGTAGAGAGTTTGGATCCTCTGTGCTCAGACCAGCCATCCCACTTGTGTGCTGGTGTTGTAAGACCTTGTGCATAGTTGGAGAAGAAATGATGGTAATTGAGATTGCAAAAATTTATTTTCATTGATTATCTTACTTTTCCCGATCACACAAAGAAGGAGGAATTAGATGTAATCTTTGTTTCCTAGTGATCTGAGGACAGAGAAGGAGCTCCTCCCTTATAAAATGGGAAATGGATGGTCTGAATGCACATGCAGTTCTGTTAACATCAGTGACGTGGTTGAATCCAAAGCAGCAGGCACCTGAATAATCAGGTGATCCCAAAAAAGGAAAATCTCTTTTTTCTTTTCTTCCTGCAGGATAAATTTAGGGAAAACAAAGAAGCATCAAGAGTGTCAGAAAATTCAGTTACTAGCTAGCACACTTATTTTTACAGGAGCTGTAACGGGCAGCACTTTGCAGGGATACCTGCAAAAACAGACCTCTCATGAAAGCCTTGCAGTCTAAATTTAGGTGAAGGGCAAAAGGGATCTCAGGAGCACTAGGGAGAAAGACACTGCTTAGGCAGTTGGGGTTAGGAGGGAGAACACCAGTCTGTGCCAAGAAAATACCAGTAAATAACTCTAAATTTGTGAATCACATCAGTCTGAGCACAGTCAGAAATGTGACAGTTTGGTTTTTTGAATGTACTCCTCAGTTTTCTGCAGCAGTGGAACTTCCCTTACTGAGAGCAGCCCTTTGTGATGGAAGGTGTAACACAGGCCTGATAGTGTTACTTTGCAGTTTTAAATGAGTGCTTCAGCTGTGTGTGGACAGACTGTTGAAGGACATTTGAGCCAGCATGTTTATCTGATTAGATAATCTGATGATTATCTAATAAGGTGTAAGAAGCCACCCCTAATGTCAGAGTCCTACAAAATGTTTGTAGCTTTTGGCAGGATGCCTAAGACTTGAATGGTTGTGAGGTTTAGTCCAAACTAAGACCTTCAGTGAAACCTGAGTTCTAAGCACTCAAAGCATGATGGTTGTCTTGCAGTTAATGCTATAATATTGTTCATAAACTTTTTATCTGAAAAGTGATGATACATATGACATGGTTTTATAAGATATGTGTGTAGGATGTAATATATTGTCTATATGGGTGAATGACTTAAAAATCATATCACAGGTGCCCCAATGCAAATAATGATAATTTTAAGAAGGGAAGGAGGTGGGCTCTCCCTTGTGCCCCACATCAGGCTTGCTGTATTCATCCCAGTGGAGTGGAGCAGGGGGTCAGTGAGGTGGGTGTCATGCCTCACCTCGCAGATAGAGCAGAACTATAAACTTCCAGAGATGGATTTCTTGTTCTTTGGTATTTTGGCCTTTCCATAAAATAAATATCTGAAAGACTTGCACAAAATACATGCCAGGTTTAAAAAAAATAAAATTACAGAGAGCATGAAGTTAGGCATGTAGTGATCTCATCTACCAGAAATCCCAAACTAGGCAAATTCCTCTGTTTCTGGGAAATAATGTTTCATTGGGATCCTGAGGTTATTAGAACATTACAGTTAAAATCAGGAGGGCTTCTGGCATGTTACTCAGGGTTATGCTTTCACCATAAATGTGCTGTCAAAGCTTTGCTGAGTCTAATTACTGGTTGCCTCAAGATGTCCTGTGACAGCAGGATCAAAAGGTTCATTATTTGTTCTGAGGAAAATCTTTATTCTATCCATATTATGCCTTCATTTTAGTATCATCAAGGAAACGCTTCTCTTTCAGGGAGGAAAGGCAATATATACATTGTTTCTCACTGTATTAGAGGCATTATCATTTTTCTTGAATTGAATATATAATATTATTTTTTTAATGTTTTCTGTTTCCAACTGTATTCTTTTGCTTTTCATAGACTATTTTGTGTCATAGAAAGTGAAACAAACGTGTACCTCTATGAAATGGCTGGTTTTAACATGTCTTTTTCAACACATCCCCTTCTCTTACAAAGTTTAATTTTCACGGTCAAATCCTATACTACATTGAAAACCTAATAGATCTGGTTTTCTTCTGGTAGTTTTGGGGTGGGGTTTTTTTGGCAGGGGGTTGGTTGTTTTTTTTTTTCCTAATAAGAAATTGCGGTCAATTCAGAAGTCACTCCAGTAAACAAATTCTTTAAAATGTTCTTCCTAGTGCATGCCTCTTTGTGCTTGTCTCTGCTGGCATCATGTTGTTCCTTGGGTTTGTGGGCTGTTGCACTTTACTGGAAAACAGAAAAGAGAGTGCTGAAATGCATCATGAGTGCTGTAATATAATCTGTCATCTGGACAGAACTGTCAAGGGCTGGGATATAAAGTTGGACTTCACAGAACAAATTGAGACTCAGATTGGTGGTTCTGCCTGAAGTCCAGCCCCAGGCTCAGTTCCATGAACAGCTCTAGGCTGGGTCGTCTGTCTGACACCAACAGAAAGCTTTGGGAATGGTCCAAAGAGAAAGTGGTCCATTTAAAAGAGAAAGGAAAAAACCACTGCATGAATTGTGGGCAGGAATATTTGTGAACTGAAATTTACTCTTTACTTATTGTCCTGTGCCTCCTTCTTTTGGCTCATATTCTCTTCAGTGATGGACTAGTCCTGAAACTCTTTCAGAGACACCAAAACCTCATCATTGTCTTTACTTCCCTCATTTTGTTGTCTGTTCTATTGAGCTGTACCTCAAATCATCTTGGGAGAAGAGACTCAATGAAATGAGGATCTATTTTCATGCTAAAGGCTCTTCTGATTTTCATGATGTTTCTCTGGCTGTCCCCCCTTGCTGCTCTTGGGGGCATAAGGAAACTGACGCTGCATTCCTGACTCTGCTGCCAATGAGGCACCTGGCAAAAGCACATTTCTTACTGGTACACATAGACTTCAGTGGTGGCACCACAGAGGCTGATAATCACCAAAACACAGGCTTTGGATTGTGTGAGAAGGAATCACTCTTGCATTGGAGTTTTGTGAGTGAGTTTGGGCAATTTCCTCTCTTCTGTGTACACAGAAAGGCAGAAGAAATAGCTGAGCAATGGGGTTGAGATAAGGAGAGCAAGTGGAGGAAAGTCTTGATGTGATCATGTGTAGGCAACCACCTCCACTCTGCATAACACTGGTATGCTCTGGCACTTGGTTTTATTACATGTCCTTTCCTTGTTTCTTATAAAATCCCAACTAAACCCAGTCTGCTCTGTGGGAGCTGCAGAGTGTCAAACTTCCAGGTGAACAAAGACAAGGGAATTCTGAAAGCCTGCTAGAATTTTCTCTGTATCAAACAAATTTAGATGGATACTGAATGTTGCAGTGATGAGCAAAGACACAAACCTCATAAACAGCTGAATCAAATATTTAAGAAAAATAATTAGAAATTATATCTCTAGATCATAAAATGAGATTCTGGGTTAAAAATGAGAGCCAGGAAGTCTTGACTCTGCTTTTGACCTCCATGTTGGTTTTACTCATTTAATTACTAAAATAATCATTATTACAAAAGACCAAGTGCTATAATATTGGTGATGATGGACTATTACCTTGGTTTATCCATCATTAGTCCTTGGAGCTTGACTTTTAAAAATGAAAAGTTGACAGTGGTTAAGTCTGCATAAATATGGTTTGCTAAAGGTTGTGGTCGTAGAAAATCTGAATTAAAAAATATAGGAAGGTCACCTCTCTATGGTTGTGAAGGTCAGTCTCATCTTTTTAATTTTATTAAATTTTATGTCCTTCTATCTGCTACTCTATCTGCTTCATTATTTTATTTTGGCAGTCTTAGGTATATAACTCTTCAGATATACTTTGGATAAATAATGATTATGTTGCATAATTCAGGAAAGGATCAGACATTCAGTCCTGAGTATTTGAGTATCCTCTGTCTAAGAGGATGCAAATAATTTCCATTTGTTGTCATTAACATTAAACTTCTGAAATTCTTCCAAGGTTTCTCAGCCCTTCCTCCAGCCATTTGTCAGGGGGAATTAGCAGGAGCTTTTGATTAACATTCAGATGACTCCTCCCTTGTTTTATTGACAGTTTCTGTGGTCCTTCAGCCTCATCACCTTTGCATTCTTTCCTCAGAAACTGCAAAATTAATTTGGTTCAAAGCTGCATCAAGTGTTGTGTAGTCCAGAGGTGGAACTCATTGTGTAATATGCAATGAACATTTTATCCTCTGCAATTTTACATAGAGAAGGTTTTGTTTTGCATTTTTTTCCCTTCTTCTTTTCATACTCTGATGTGACTGTGTTGGCACAGAGGCTGTTGGCTCTGTGCTTCCAGAGAGCCAAAGAACCTCCCGGAATGTTGGATTTGAAACTGGCTTTTGTTTCCCAGACAACTGACAACAGTACCACCCTCTGGTGTGTTCTGGAGCAGGGATTTTGCAGTGCTTTGTGCTGCAGGGATTTCATTTTGGATAGAATGATTAACCCTTCATTGGTCCTGGGTGTTTCACAGACTGTAGGAGGCAAAGCACTTGACCATGAGTGGGGTCCCAAACTGGACGTCAGAAGTCTCCAACATATTTTATGCAGTCCAATGCTGCATAGCTTAAAACTATGTCATTATAAAATGTAGACAGGGATCCTAATCCCAGTTATTCAATCACCCAAAGTAACAATTCAGTAAGCACGAAAAAGAAAAAAATCTTTGAGAGTCTAAATAAAGAATGATACTGAAGATGAGCCCAGGACCCTGAAGGTTTCCACGTTTCTGACAAGTGACATAACAAAATGCTGTTGAGCTGAAAGAAGAACAAGAGGAAAACAATTCATAAAAAGTTATTAGAAACGAAAAGAGACTGTGGATCTAAAAAATGCCCTGTCCTCTTTTCTAATTTCCCTAAATTCTGGTTAGCTAAGTGCCTTCATACTGGAATAGAAAGTGGTTGGTAAAAAGCTTTTATGTAATTTAATAAAAAAAGACAGCAGTGTAGTGCTGGAGTAGAAAAAGCATCCGAGGTTTCTTTTTGCTGGAATGTGTGATTACAGCACTATTGTACAGTTTTATCACACTACAGTTACAGGTACGTGAAATACCCTGTGCCTGATAACAGTCTTTTCATACAATTTAATTTCTCTTCTTAAATGGTTTCTGTTTTGTAATGCTCTGAAATACCTGTTCTGCTCTCAGACTAAAAGTTTTGAAGGTGGCCTGTTTGACTTACAGCTTAGTTCCCACTAAATTTAGCTGTTTGTGAGATGAATGGTGACATCCAGTCATAAGGAGCTAAAATTTATTTTTAATGGTACTGATAGATGAATGCTGAGTAGCTGTGGTTGTTATTCCATTCCATTAGCAATTTCTATAAATTTCTGGGATGAGTGTTCTGCAAATTGGTGACAAATGTGTTCTCAAAAAGTTTCTTCACCAAGGCCGAGCTGTGCCAGATGCCTCCAAAACAGTCTTGGTGTTTTTTGTTTGTTTGTTTTAGTGTTAAAGTATTCCAGTATGGGATGACAGAGATGTAAAAGGAAGGCAAAAAAGGATTGTCTGAGAGGCTGATGTGGAATGTATTGAGATTAATTGACTTAGCTTTGTTCTTTGTGCTCAAATGAAAGGTTCTTCCAACCCATGATCTGGAGTGCCCTGAGCTGGCTGGTGAAAGTGGTATTCCTTGGATTTCATTTCAGATGGTGTCTCAGGTTATAAAACTCTCATAGAGTAAAAATATGGTTTTAGCCTCCTAAATCCTTTGATGTTTCTGTGGTTCATAATTACAAGTTTTAAGCTTTCAGCTTTTTCAATTTGATGCTAGGAGAAGTAGGCATTGCAAATCTGAGCTGGTGTGCTCTGGAGGGAGGCTTTGTGCCTGATTTGTATAGAATATGACTAGAGCTGAGGCTATGACTGTGTTCTATGTTCTCACTATGAGAGAGAAGGGAAAGACAAAAATCTGCATTCTGCTGTTCAGCAGAGCACTTAAAACATTAATGTACCAGAATCCCAAGACTAAATTGAGAGAAAATTGCAATACCAAAGAATAATATCTAATAGCCTTTGGCAGATCCTCACAGCTGCAGGATTTCTAATGGCAAAAAAGAAAATAAAAACCAAACCCTGTGCACCCTAATAGTCCTGGACTGTTTTTCCTGGGGCATCTGTGTATTTGCCAGTGAGGAGATATATAATTTGATATTTTTGTTGTAGTTCCTTTTTCAGATTCTTTTGATGGCTGTCTGTAAGGCCACATGAGCAACAGCAAAATCTTTAAAGCCATTAGGGTAGAAAATATTCTAATGATTGAAACACCTCTAGTTTCAATCATTAGAACAACAACATTAGTTTCAACAACTTAGTTTAGGGACTATCCTTCTCAGTGCCTGCTGTACTGTTTGAGACCTGAAGAATCTAAAATAGTCAAAGGTTAACTAATTGTACATTGGGTGTACAGAAATTTTATGACTTCATTTCATCAGAATTTTTCTTTAAGGCTGCATGGCAGTTTCTTAATTGCTGGAAGAAATGGGTGTAACGTGAGATCTGCTGGGAAAAATGTGAATGGTCCTGGTTCAGCATCAATTCAGGATTTACTAGGAGTTTGGTATTAAAATACTTATTTACCTGTAAATTAAAGATTTTATTACATTCAGTTGTAAGCCTTTAGTTGTGGCTTACAATTCAATTGACAGAAGCTTTCTTAGCATTGAAAAGGATTTACTAACTTTGTATTAATCCAACAATTTAACTAATTAGATTATTTGATTCAAATACAATATTGAAGTCAGCTTTCTAGATTTGCCTTGATTTGATTGCTATGCTGCTTTACTAATTATTTAATGTACAGTTATTTGCATTAATACTTGAGGGTTTTTTCCCCACTCCCTCTGTTGATTTAAAAATAAATGTTTATAATATCAGGTTATATTTCTTTCAAAAAAGGTGGAATTTCTGATGACCTGGTTAAAACCCTGGACCAGTTTTGTTTCACTGGACATATGCTTTCTCAAAGTTAATGACAAACCCTGGGACAAACTCATCAGCAATCTTGGACATGGTTCCACTGAGTAGCAGATATATCCCAGCTTGTAAGGAGCAAAGAATTTTCATCACCTTGTGTTTACTGAGTCTTTATTGTCTGCAGGCAATAAAAGTTTTGCCATTGATTTTATTGTAATAGAAGCTTCATCCACTCCTAACTTAATCCATTTCTATTTAGGTATTTATTCACTCATAATTTTAGGTTTTCTTTCATTAATATCTGAATTCCAAATAATCTTGGAGTTGTCAGTCATCCTTGGGACTCTGTTGCTGCACTGTGTTTGTGTTTATTCCATGAGGGCAGGATTTTATTCAGGAAATGTGAATGTGATAGAATCCTGCTCATCAAGTGGGAAAGGAATCTAATAGCCAAGAATCCTATTTCTTATACTGTTACTTTTTCCGAGGTTTTTTTCCAGTATCCACTATAACACTGAAAATAGATGAAGAATATTCAGGTTCAGAGGACAAGTTTTATGACCACCTCTGTTCATAAATTTGGAAGAATCTGGGGAGAGAAATCATTTGCGGAACAGTTTTCTGCGTTGAGTATTCTTCAATATAAACGTTCTTCCCTGTGCCCCACAGAGGAAGGTTTAGAGGAGTGTGAGCCTGGCTGAAGGGACATTATGTCACTGTGACTTCCTTTGTGTTGCAAGTGCAGTGGCTCTTAGGAGCAGTGATGCACTGCCCTTGCCAGAATGGTCCAGAATAAATAACCCCTTCCCTGAGGAAAGAGCATTTTTCACAGTCGAATATCTGAGTGTGCAATGCTAAGATCTCATCAATGTCTCTTCTTTCAGACACAATGTTTGGTTATTGCTGCTAATGACAGTGAGTTATAAATACTGGCTGTTCAGGGAATATTGCCAGCTCCGTGCTAGGCTGGGGGGAGGAGGGTGGAGTTCTGGGTGCATTGGGAGCTTTGTGAGTGTAAGTTTGAAGGTCACATGTCTGAACAGCAATGAGAAGAGACTGCCAGGGCATATAGATGGAGAGCATTTCAGAAGGCTCTGATGAAATGTTTCCTTCTCAGATTCTTCTTCAGCTTATTAGGAACTATTTTCTGAATCAGGCAAGCATTTAGTAGCATTTTATCCTACTGTATTTTACCATGTGGCTTCATGGCAAGCAAGGCAGCTGAAAATCAAACTTCTGCTTAATTAAAGCAGAAAGAAACATCTGAAGGGCAATGAAGTTTTTTTTTCCCCTACTACTTTATTTTTATCTCCAGCTATATCAAAACTGTTTAGGTAATAAAGCATACTCTTTCTTGGTACAGAAATTGTTTCTTTGGTACATTTTCTCTATTGTGTCTACAGCTATAGAACACTGACTTCAACACAATTAAATTCATGAAGAAAACATAATGAACCTTCTTTCGAATGGCTGGAATACTTTAAGGTGCTAGTCAATGAAATGTTAACATAAGTTTCATTCAAAAACTTGAAAAGATGCATCTCGAGATAGAAAGAGGTCCTTCAATTGTAGTACACTGGTTTGTGTCTAAAAAGGTTCTTTCTCATATTCAGCACTCAGTAGCTACAGCATTACCTGTATCTTAGAGTCACCTATAAGGACTATTCAAAAATTGAATAACATGGCACCTACTTTAAAATAGGTAGGACTGCACACAATGTGATGGTTGAAGAAGAGCTTATAAAAATAATTTTCTAAAGAAAAATATTTGTATTTACATGTTCTAAAGTAGTGCTTCTGTGGGCGCTTGAATTTTATAATTGGTTTTATTATCTTTTCTTAGCAGAGAAAATATTCTTTGCAATTGCTCACTGGTAGCTAAGTAAAATAATTGATTCAAATTTTTTTAGTAATTAAAGATGATAATCTTTTCTTAGCTTATTACTAATGTCATATAATATGCTGACCATTAATTTGGTGCTTTGGGCAATTGGAAGCGTATTTCCCCTCATAATTATTTTTACATATTTTCTAGGGAAGAAATAGAAAAAAAAATAGGATCATATGTCTGTGATTTCCGTGGTTACTTTTCATACTTTGGACAGAAAGAAACCTTCAGTCTGGCAGCAGGCAATATGGTGATTTCAGGATTAGAGCCAACTGAAGGAGTTCACCTCCAGGTTTTCCACCAGAACCTTCGTGGTTGCACATCCAGTCAGTTTAACAAGCAGCATTCCCTGTTACTTTATTTTTCTTACCCAGTCTTCTCTAGTGCATTTAAACTAATTAAAGACCCCTCAAAATAAAACCCCAGGAGAAGTAAAGGAAAAAAAAAAATTAAAAAGCAAGCTTGGATGCCATCACTAAGAAGAAAGAGCCCATACAAAACAGTTTCTCAGTTTATATGTCAGAACATTTTCTCTTCCTGTACTTTGAAAGTTCGAATTCAAGACTGTCAAGGAGAGAGAACAGCTCATGAACAACTGAGTGAATGAGTTCTATATTGCAGTAGTGAATTTTACATCATTTAGTGAAATGCTGTGATAAACCCACATTATTAAATATCATGCTGCATAAATGCAATGAAAAACTATTCATGTGATTAGCATTTTCTTACTGCATACCGAGCACTACTTTATTGAAAAATCTCTACTATTATAGAACAATTTTCATTTCATAAGAATACATCCATCAGAAGAAAAATGCTATAAAGGTTAGATATAACTAAATGGCTCAGAATTTGGAAGCTCATTGTGTGCAGAAGAAAGGACAGTGGGTGATAAAGAACAAGAAGGAACAAAGTGATTTGTATATACAAAGGCCTAAACAAAGAACACTGATCAGAATGTGAAATGTGGTTTAAAAGTCATCACACTTGCTTTTCTCCTCTTAGCCATTTTAAATTTGATGAGTTAAGTAGATTTGTTGAAATGATTTCATGAATAAAATTCTTCCTTTATTTTTTCTCAGTTAATTTTGTGTGGTTGTGTGTATTAAAATACTTTATGTGGGAATTTTTTAATGCTTTTAGGTGCATCGTCAGGCTGTTAATGCTGTGTTACATCTGCAGTTAATGGCACAGGGGAAGCACAGGCTTAGAGGTTTCTGAGGCCCAAAAAACCCAGTAACCAGGGGCCATTATTGAAACTGATGACTGAATGTGCCAGTCAGCTTCTGATCATTTAATATCAAGGCAGTTCTTCCTGCACTTTAGCAAAAATATTCACATGAGCTTCTTGGGATGTGATGAGCAGAATGAGTCTTTTAGAACTTCTAGAGTCAAAAATACTGGAATCAAATGCCAATGTAACTACTGTTGAGGTTTGTTGTTGTTCCAGGGCAGTGGCTGTAGTTGTACACCAAGGAGGGGCGGAGTGGACATTTATTCTTAGGTTTAGGGAATAATCTCAGGTAGGAGGGAATTTGGAATGGCTGGAATCTGTCTGCCTGTCTGTTTTAATTTTTAAACACCATTAGTTTGTATATAAGCTGCAAGAAATCATTGCATGCATGGTAAGCTGCTTACTAAAAAATCCTTATAAAAAATAGATGCTGTGAATTTATAGTAGTCACGCAACAACTGCTCACATTTTTCACTTACTGGAATTCATTTGATAAAAATAATTTGCTTACTAACTCAAAGACCGCAGAGGGCAAGTTGCATTGGCAGTGATGAATTTTGGACTCTTAAAACCGCGTTAAATTGTAAAAATATTGTTCCTTGCTATTTGGGGTGGTCGTGGCTGCTGTGATCACTCCAATCATACAGATGTTCTGTTGTCACATCTGTGCAATCAAAGGACTGGATGAAGAGAACAGCTTTTGGATGTAATTATTTTTGTCTTTTCCTGCAAACTCCTTTGTCATATTACTGAATTGCCCTACAGGTATGATCATATTTACCAATACAGGAATGAAAATGCCCTTTTCTCATTTTAATAGCTGAAGAAAAGAGTCAGAATAGGAGTGATAAGTCTGGCATTGAGTGAGACCTCTACATTAGTGTAACAAACTGAACTGTGGTATTTTATATCCCAGACTCGTATCTTTGCCCAGGGGTAATGAACCCCTTGAATTGATTCACTCTTCTAAACCATGAAAAGCAAAAGTGTGGTATGTGACTTAATATACCCTGCTCTCCTGCCTCTGCTAAGGGACAAATACACCAGAAATGCCAGATGGACCACACTGCTTTTCTATCCCTTGTCCCTGTAGGGAAAAAATCCAGCCAGCCAGGATAATATTCCTGTTTTGAATGCATAGAGAGCATGGCTGCCAGTTTTTCTCTCTGATCTTGTCTCAGTGGCACGTTGCAGCACTGATAAGGCAGCAGAGAAGTGAGAATTGAGAAATACAGCTTCAGTCTTTATGGGGATTTGTTGCAAAGCTGCTTCTGGAAAAGCATCGTGTGCATACCGAACTGGTGGTACTGGAGTTAGCAGAGAGGACTTTGTCACTGATTTCAAAGGCTCAAAAAAGCAAAGAGGATGAAGAAGTTAATCAAAGATCAGTTCCCAGAACTATTAGCTTTGGTTCTGACCACAGAGGTCATTGCACTGTCAGTTTTCTTTCTTCATCATCTCTCAGTCGAGTCTGTACTCAGCTTTACAAGAGGAGTGAGTGGTGTAAAACACAGTGTAAGATAAGTCTGAAATATCAAAGCCTTTCCATTTAATGTCAGCCTCTGTTTTTCCTTTAGGTGACAGGGTTAAAGGGGAGTCTCAAAACTCCAGTGACTTAATTTCCTTTCTTTCCTTTTAACTAAAAGGCCACTATTTAAGAACTAAGTGTCTGACCCACATAACAAAACTTATTAATAATCATTTTGTGAACAGGACTCTGTAATATTTTTCCTAAGTATCAGAAATGAATTTGATATTAATTATGTGATTCCAAGGTAATTGTAAAATCTTTTGCTTGTGTATAGTTAGTATTTCTTTCTACCACTAGGGACAGTAAATGAGATAGAGCAAAGGAAGACTTCTACAGCTTGATTTGCATTCACTCCTACCAGCCCTAGCCCTGTCTGTCTTTGATTTTAGTGGAGTTACTCTTGATGAATAATAGTATTATACTTTGCAAAACACCTGTGAACAAAGTTGTGGCCATTCTAATCCAGCACTTTGCAAACATCTGGACCTAAGGCTCAGGCTTGCAGACTCTTAAGCACAGAAGCATAACTTTTCATGTGAATCACCATATTGATATTTGTGAGCCAATTTAGATGAAATATTGCAGCTTTTACACAACACTCAAGATCATAATACAAGTGCAGTTGGAAAGGGCCATTTTGTTATACCAGGAAGCTCCAGATATTTCCACAATGAAGATCACTTGTCAGATATTCCTGGAGGAGGTGGGACACTGTGACCCAACTCAGCCTCACTCTGTGAAGGTACGGGGACAATCTTGGGCTTCTCAGTTTTGTGGATCTGTGGGGGTTTTCTCAGAACTCCAGCACTCTTCCTGCCTACAGATAACTTCTGCTGGGCTACAACTCTTCTTAGTATACATACAGCTTTCATCTGCTCTCTGCAGAGGAGTAATTAGCCAGTAAGAGAGATTTGCTCTTTTTTTTATAAGACTTCATGACATGTTCAGTCTTACCTTGAAAGCTCTTACACCAGGGAAATTGCAATATTTTAGACAGTTTTCTGAACTGATTCTGTGTTACAGTGTGCAGAGGATTCCACCTTAATTTTGAGTAACCATTGCAAAGAATTGAATTCAGTGAATTGAATTCAGTGGAATTACTGCACAAAGAGGGATTCTTACAACCAAAACCAGCTTGGGATTCTTGGGGAACAAACTTCCCAGAGGTTTATGTTGAATTCCTTTTTAATATAGTACTGTTTGCTTTGGATCAGGGCTCTCATCAGGATTAACTGCAGGTTACGTGTAAAAAGCAAGTAAACAAAATGAGAAATAGAGTTTTCTAAGAGGGTGAGAGGTTTTTTTTACACCTTTTTGTCAACTCCTGGGTTGTGGGGATTTAACTCAAAGACCTGTCATTTTTCCTTGCTTGTCTTTTCTGTTTGTTTGGTGATCCCGAGGAGTATTTTATTCATTCCGTGCCTTTGTAGAAATTGTGAAGACCCTGGGCCACATGGTGATGGTGCATTTGATGTTTTCTTGGCCCACAAACATGGTTTCTGCAGCTCACCAGTTCTTTCATTAATAATACACTTAGCTCACGTCGCTTCAAGAGTTCTGCGTTGGCCCAACATTTAAAATCTACATGTAAAGTAAAACTTCCCTATAAGTCACTGTAATCCATTTGCCCATGTATATTCTGGAGGGGGACATGCATAGCAAAGGTTGTCCAGGGATTTATTAGGAACAGTTGACTGCTCTGTGTTTGTCATTGTCTTCTAATATTTGCAAATAGCGTGGGATTAAAAACAGTACAGCAAATAAACTCCTCTGCTTTGCTGCCTCAAAAAGCTGCACAAGCCCAAATTATGTTTGTTATTAGATGAAAGACTATTACCAGCCAAAGTGGATCCATTTATCTTGAAAAAACAGTATTTTGATCCTTGTTTGGTGAAAATTGTGTTAAAGACTGAATTGCAGTCTCTTTTTCTTTCATGGATAGATGTTGGACAGTACCATGTCAGTTTGGAACACAGTGAACATTAGGCTGATGGAATTACAAAAATGTTTGTTATATGATCCTGGCTTTTTAAAATGATTGTAGTATGTTTGTTTTGCCAATAAATCTATTCTAGAACAGAGCATATCAACCAGCTTCTAATGCAGAATTCAATGGCAGGTGCTAAAGTCCCAAAATCCTAAAATACTTAATGGTTTGGTGATTTGGGGGTCTTTGTTTTTTTTAGGTTTTCTTTTTGCTTTGAAAGATTCATTGGCTTGGTACTGAAGATCTGATAGATTTGGAGGAACAAAATGTGCAGACAGGTGTGCACTTGCTTCATTGAAATTTAAATTAGTTATGAATTCTCAGGAATGAAATCAGCTCTTTCTGTCAGGAGTATCTTGTGAAATTTCCCACAGAAATGGAGTTGCAATTGCCTGTGGTGAAGTGTGTTGGCTTTTTGAAAGAACTGAAACCTTGACACAGTCTGAAGGTTGCCTATAATGTGTATTTAATTGTGATCGTGGAGGCCAATTTTCTTTTATGTATTTGGAGGCATATTTTATGGTTAATTTGTTTTTCAGTGTACAGAAACTCCAAGCATTCCCTTCTCAGTGCCCACATGAAATCCTTGACGAGGTGGTGCCCAGGGAGCTCCTTGGAGCTCAGGAGGAAATCAGGCTGCCTCATCTGCTGGTTGAGGTTTTGAGTGGTCACAATTTCACATTCTATTGAAGCCTCTAGCAGCACAGTTTCTTCTCTGTCTCCCTGTCAAGGATTTCTAATTCTGGGCAGCCATTCAGCCACACACACTGCTATTTTTCATTTCAAAGAGCTTTTCCAACCATCCTCTCTTGTTTTGTGTCACCCATTTCTGTAACCTGTACTTGAGATAGAGGATTTTGTCTGTAGTTCTTAGACTTTAGTGCTGAGAGATCAAAACATAGACTTTGGTCAGCTTTAAAGGTTTTTTGTCTCTAAGACATGTTTTTAAACACTTAAATTCCACTTAGTGTGTGGATGCTTATCTGTCTGTAGTAGGAAAGGTAAATGGGTAAATAGGTAAATGGGACACTTGAGCCCATGACTACTTTTCAGTAAAAATATTGTCATTTAGAATTGAGCAAATTCTTTCACCTCTCACATTAAACTCAATAGCAGTGGAGTGCATTTTAATGTATTAACAATCAGCTGATTGACAGATCTTAAAATGTACCTGTCAGTGGGAAGTTAAAGTGTCATGAGAATGGTTTGAATGGGGCTCCCCATGAGGGAGCTCTGGGTTCCACAGTACTACTGTTCAATAATGAGCTCAAAGAATCTCTGCTGCTAAAATTTAATGCTGTAAATGATGCTAAGATCCTCATGGGAGTAAAAATGATGTGTATATCTATGTCATACAGAAAAACAATATATTCACTCCGAGAGTATTTTGTGTTTCTTTTGAAGCTAATACCTGTAGTCTTAGGAAAGAAATGATTGTGCTGCAGTCATAGTGCTGTGTCGTATTTTAGAAACCAGTGACTCTGAGAAAGGTTCACCTGTGATGATGAGCAAGGATATGAGTGTCTAGTGTGATGTTCTGGCAAAAGGAACAGCTCAGGGACATGGAACCAGCATGCAGCTGCTGCAGCTGTGGAGCAGGAGTAGAAGCAGAGAGGTGACTCCCAGCTCAGGATGTGGAATTGGCAGGTTCAGTACAGGAATACTGCTTCCAGCTGAGACATCCCCAGCTTTGGAAGCATTTTTGAGGGGAGATAGGGGATAGAATGTTAAATCTTTAAGGAGAAGATGAATTTTAAAATGTTTTTTTTTCTGTATCCTGATTGAATATTAATCAGTTACTAGAGAAAAAGATTTCTGTCAAACTGACTGCGAACAAAAACGTCTTCTACTCATTTTGGAAGGATTCCTGTCCATTTTCTGTCTGTTTTCAAATGCCTGGATTGAGAAACACAGAGGACTTCAGCTGTGGGACAGATAATGTATTGATCTGGACTGGGGCTTGAATGGAGGTAGGAGTCATGTTCATCTCTGCTCGTGTAATGAATGTACAGAAGCTATTGCACCTGGAAAAAGGTGACATTAAAAAGTAAATTCATTTGCCATTTAGGATTCCCTGTCTTTAGGAAGTAACTGGGAGCTTTCAGGATCACAGTGTTTGCTTCAGGTCCTAAGGAATTGAACACATTTATTTGGAACACTGATGGCTCAGTTCTTCATTCTGATGACCCAAAAGAAGTTGATTATTCTCTTCTGAAAATTCATCCATATCCTCCACCAAGTGAAGCCTTTTTATATTGCGTTATTGTGTCACATTTTGACAACTAAATAATTCTGAACACTGTTCTCCAAGAGAAGGAGAAGAAAAAATGTCTCAGAGTGGTTGGTGTCTCTCTATTGAGTAAGTGCAGAGTGCATTAAAGTAATAGATAACTTTTGTACAAGTTACTCAAAGTGGAAGGTTCATTCAGGGACTGTTGCCAATAGCTCAGTGTGGTGAAAGGCCAGGGTGCAGCAGCATAGCCTAACCAAGTGACCTGCCATAGACTTTGTGTTCTTTGAAAAAACAAACAAAAATAAAACCCCCAAAAAACCCCCAAAACCAAAAGCAAGCACTCATGCATTATGTTGTTGTTATTGTTATAACTCACATACTGATTATAACTTCAAATTCACTAAAGAAATCATGGGTTAATCAGGATGTTAAAGTATGAAGATGCATTTTGTGGTTGTCAGAATCCATCCCCTTCAGTTCACGTTTACTGTGCCCACACCTGGGCAAGGTGCATACAGTGAATGTCTCTTCTCTGAAGACTGCCTGAATGAGTGAAGGAGAATGAGGAGAAGAAACTTGTGCTTTGCCTTTATTCAGGTTCTTTATATCTGTGAACTTTTTTCCTAAGACAAGGAACAATTGAATTGTTTTTTGTTCCTCTAAGACTTGGCTACTCTTCGCAGTGTGCACAGAGAACTGCTACTTGTTTTTTGTTACTGAAAGATCTGGGTTGTTGAATAGCTGTCAGACTTGCTTTTATCCTATTACATCTTCTCAGGGAGTTGAAAGTGCAGTTTGACATCTAGGGAGAAAAAATCTAAAACCTCACTTTCAACTGTTTCTTTCTATCTTTCATGTTCCCAGAATGGCTTTGTTTTCTCTCTTTTTTCTAAAATCATAACAGCCATGCAGAAAGTTTCTGTTTAGGCTCAGGCTGTGTATTTGTGTGCTAGAGTATTGCAGTGATAATCAGTAGCCAGTCTAAAGGTGCCTGTGGGCAGAGTCAAACCACAGAGAAAGTGTGATCTCATGCCAAGGGACACACTGGAACTCTTGGGGCTGCGTGGCTGAACTATCATGGCATTGCTCCTAATTCTGCTTGGGGAAGGCACCTTTTCATCTTGCATGTTTGCAGATGTTGTGTTGTTGCTCCTCATGGGAGTCTGGGTTTAGTTAGTTAACCACAGACCTGGGGCACTGTCTGAGAGCTGGAAATTCAGCCATACTCTATTGAATCTGCAGGTTTCTAAAGAAACAAGGAAAAAAAAAATCCAGATACTTCCATATGAAGTAGACTCTGCTGTAGTGCTGGCATGTGAAAATCCTTCAGACTAAACTTAGTGCTGGAATTTGAAGGTGATAGTGGACATCTTAACAGAGATAGAGAATTCCTACATTTGGGATAATCAGTTACTTGGAATTCTTTTCTAATATCAGTCTGCAGTGTATAGAGGCTGGGCTGAAATCTGGTTATTGGAAAGCTCCCAGTTGCAAACCCCTCCCTCGTCTGTGGTGTTGCACACTGAAATGACAGGGTTATATGTTTGCCCCTTGAAAGGACAGAACAAGTGACAAAGACAAGAAGTAACTAAAGATATGTCTAAGCTGAGACATAAACTTGAGAAATTAGCACCAGTGCTCAGAAAATATTTTTCTCTAAAGAGTGAAATTCACCTCTGCAGGAATAAGGCAGACAACAGAAGTGCTGCTTAAAATTTAAAATAAATTCTTATAAATTCTGCATAGCATTTCTGCCAGCACCCAGAACACAGGTAAACATCATCTGTATTTCCAAAGAAGTACTGGCAATTTTTCACCAGGTTCTTCTTTATAAAGTCCATCTTGGAGGTTTAATTGGTAGATTAAACCCACTCAAACTGCAAGACTTGATCTGGCATGGTTACTGTTTGTATCTTCAAAAATAAAACTCCTATAAATAAAAGGCACATCCAGAGCTAATGTAAATTTGCACAGTGTCAATTAAGTTAATGATAGCATTATAGTGAATTATAGTACTGATATAATTGTGTTATTTATTTTTATCTTTGTACCTTTAAGTTGGCAGACAGAGGGAATTTTTTTTGAACTGTGATTGGAGAAGTTCTTAAATGTCAGCGGAACTAAAAACATCAGACCATCATCTTAGATTATCATAAACTTTTAACTATTGCAAAGTCTAGAGCTTTGAACCTGACAGTTGCAGAAATGTTTGGAAGCAAAAATGTAGGCTCCTCCTTTTGAAAAAATCCAAAGTCAAATCAATAACTATCTGGAGCTCCAACTTGAATCAGTCTCTGTTGATTAGGTGAAATTACCCTGGCATTGAAACCAATTGGATTTGCTGAAAACTCTGTTTTGTTCTTCTGTGGGTTGTTGTTCAAAGTCTGTCTAAATGGCTTCTGTCAGAATCGAAGTGTATCCCCACTAGTGATGATAAAGTAGATTTCACTGCTAGTGAGGGACTAAGTGATTGATATTTAGGAGTGAAGCGTGCCCTGGTAACTCATGCCTTCCCCCTTTTTGAGCTTGGAATGCATCATTTGAGGGGGAACTGAAATTGAAAGAGGCATAAATTTGTGGGAGAGATACATATGGGGATGAAAGGAATGTGCTGTACTTTTTCATGAGCCTCTGGAGATGATACAGGAAATTATTTTTTATTCATGACAATTTTGCAATCAAAGCTGATGCACTAAAATATATGATTAATTGGCTGTTCTTTAAGCAGATCACCAATACAAATAAACAGATAATGCGTAGGAGGTATTCCCATCTGCACATATGTATTAAATACTATTGAAAATTACATTTTTCTTTGTCTCTGCTTCAGCTGTATATTGAATAATAAAACTTAGCCCTCCTTGGGCTCCCACCTCAAGCTTCCCTATTTCAATGCGTGCGCTTGATCACTGCAATGCTAGCATTATTGCTGGTTAATGCTTGATAGTGCTTGGTGTAATTGATCTTAGCCCACTCATTCCTGTTGCTCAGAGTGATCAGGATTTCAGCTGTGTTCAGAATAGCTGTATTCCCTCCCAGTTTGTGATTTCACACGCGTTTGAGTGACATAACAGCAGCTTTATCTGAGCGCACTGGATGTGGTTCAGCAGGCGTTATCATGGGCGGATCATAATGGCTTTGCATCTCAGTTTTGTGACATAAAGCTGGTAGGGAGAAACATAACAAGAGCAGTCATCGTGAGCAACTGCTGGGCTCTTGTGCAGACAAATGACAAGAACCACCACGGCTCCTTGCCCTTGCGCGCTGCAGCACCGGCGTAAATCACCGCCGCCATTGGGGTAATGGCTGGTGGCCATGATGGCTCACATTATGAGATCCTGAGATTTCAAGTCTCCCACCGTTTCTTTTTTGGAAGGCAAAGATACTTCTGCAGGCAGCTCAGGAAAGGTGGTTTTGCTCTGCTTTGTTCTGGCAGCTGAAGCCACGCGGGATAATTGTTCTTGAGAATCCGCGCGTAAAGCGATGTCACCTTTTTAATGTCCCAAAATTGGCTGTAACGTTTACAGCTCTGTGACAACTGGAGTGTGCTGTAGGATACAACAGCACTATATTATCCTATGTAGGAAGATTTTTTCAGTAGGTAGCAAAACCTGCTAAATAACAATCTTTGTAACATAATTGTCTTCCCCACAGCAAGTCAGAAAGTGGGACATATAAGGACGGTTTTTGAGACAAAGAGCATTACTGCTTGCAGACTTTATCCTTGCAAAGTATGAGAGCTAAGTCTGTGTTAGGAAGCCTTAACTCAAATGCCCTTTCAAATCTTTCTGTGCCTTTCCACATTGTTGTGAGACTGTCCTTGGAAATACTTGAGCATTCAGTTCTCACTGTCTGCCTGCTCCCAGGAATACTCCATCATTTGTGGTGATTCTGTATCTAATGGACAGATACCAACTTTACTTTTCCATGTTCATGGCCATTTTAATATATCTCGGCTGAAGCTGTGCCTGAAACCTTGGTCATTATTCATTCTTTTTATTCATACTCAAAACCAGGTGATGATCACTCCTGGAAGTGGAATTAAGTGATGTACTTCCAGCCTGAAAATCCAGAGAAAAAGCAGAGCATACTGTGCAGCCAACATTTTTGAGAATGCGTTCTTGCTAGAAACAAAAGGAACATGAATTATTTACCTAGAAATATTAAACTGGCTTGAGATCACTGCTGGAAATAGAGGGAATTCTGGGCCTTGTGAATCATTCATGAAGCTTTATTTAACAGACTTCTTTTTGCCTTTGCAGATCACTGAATCGTATTTTATAGCTTTCAGGATGTTTCTGTGGGTTTCATTCTATTTATAATAGGTAGAGTTTTTTCAATGCTTTGTAAGGAAGCACAGATCAGTAAAGTTACAATTTTTGTTTGCTTTTTTCACACATCAGGAGGTATGGACAGGGGCAAAGTAGTGTGGGGAAGGAAGAGGTGTGTTACAGTTTCTGCTTGATCATGTACTTTGTTCCATGTTTGCAGGCAGAGAGCTGAGGTTGAGCCCATGGATAGGATGGCCTTTAGCTACTCCTGAGGTTTGCTCAGCAGCTCTCACAACCTAAAGGGCTCTAAATGTTTATTTATTTTTTTGGAATTGTATTAAAAATACTGCTTAATATAACCAGAAATTTATTTTCCTGCATGTGAATATTTACACTCTTAACATCTGGAGATTCACCAGCTAATGCTGATTCATTAATATTCAAATGTGGGCTTCTAATGCTATTCTTGGGACTTTTAAATCTTTAATTTAGTTTCAAAGTCTGCAAGTAACACTGCTGTAGGAATAAAAGGAAGAAATCCAATGCAAACACTTGGTGCTTGATGTGGTGTCACGGTGAGCAGTGGGGCTTTTCCTCATAATTCCTCTTCCAAAGGAAATGAGGTGAAACGACAGGAGAAAAAAAAGGAATTCTAGCTGGATTTAAGAAAAATAAGATAAATGCTAGAAATATCAAAACCTTTCAATTCAGAGAAGAGGTCCTCCTCTTCCCCCTGATGAAAGAAGAGTTACAACTGCTGCTTGCCAGGAGAGGCAGAGGAATTTTAGATCACAATGACATCCTGAGTCTTGCTCGTGGACGTGGGGTGCCTGTGACAAAGAGGCACACTGAAAAATCACTTGAATGGTTCTTAGAGGCAGTCTACCTCCAGAACAGCTCGTTCTGTGAAAAATACACAGCCCAGCAGGTATAATTATACAATGTTTCTTAACATTTCTTATAAACTCTCTGGTGGTAAGAGGGATTTCTCAGGAATACTGCTCTTTACAAATATGCATTTAATAAAAAGCATACAACAACCAAGATGTGTTGGTGGTAGTCAGATGATTTCTGACTGTTCGTATCACAGGTCAGCTTAATTTTTACATTCAATGTGACTTCTTGCTGCTGGAAATGATGCATTTGTAAAGAAAAAAAATTAACTAATGAATAAAATGGATTTTTCTGCTGGGTAGGCTTTCTCTACTTTGTGCCTAAGATTTTTCTACCAAGACATATCAAGACAAACCAATCAATTTGATTTATCAATGAAGGAAGAGGAGAGTGCAAGTGACCTGCAGATATTTGCATCCCCAGGGAGAGAATGGAAAAAAATCTAAACAATAATTAATTTCTACTGATACTTTCAATTGTTTCTGCTCCCCTGTTAACCTGCAACAGTAGTGAGAAAAGAGTGGCTCTTAGTTCTCTGGGCTGCTTGCCCAGTTGGGGACTTCTGGGGGTACATATCACTGAAGCAAGAGGCTTTTAATCATCCAAATTAGAAAGGGAATATATTCACCCATGTAACTCCCTATAAAAGAAGTTTGTTAGTATCAAATGTATATAAAATACTATATGTACTTATGGTGCCTGTGGAAATGCACTGATTTTATCCTAAAGTTAATATTAGATTTCATCATAGGATTTGCTTTAGGGCATCTCTGAAGAAGAATATAAATCGTATTTCTGCATTCACTGTGTGCATGGAGTTGCCATCTCAATGAGTTAGTTTTTCATCTTCAATAAGATGGGGACAATTAGAGGGAGAAGTAGGATTGTTCCAGCACCTGTGTGACTGGAGCCTCTCTGGAAGCCTTTCCTTTCCCAGGACTGATTGATCCCAGACATAATAGCAGTTCTCTGTTCTTTTTCAAGAGTTGCATGTAGTTAAAGCAAGGTTTGGCTGCTGAGGGTGCTGAAGTGATTGTGTTTTGTCCTTTCTGATGTCACTATGAAGCTTGCTCATTTTCAGCTAAAAACCTGACTGAATGTTTTGCCATAGCAGCTGAACTGAAAAAAGACAGAGGGAAGTATGTACATTTATGTAAAAATGCTGATTGTGGATCAGCTCACATACTGAGATACTTAGGGATTTTTGTTGAATGGGGAAACTTTGTTTGAGATAAATGAGGTTCTAAATTATATTGAACAAATGTAAAGTTTTGAATCACAGAGTGTTCTAGGAGAAATTCATGGATCAGGAAGAAAAACAAAGTTTTTTTCTATTTTGTAGTGTTTCTGACTCTTTTTTAGAGATGTGAAAAACTACTTTTCAGTCTTTTCAGTTCAATCAGTCTGAAAAGTTAGCACCAAGCCACACAAAGGTTAAGACATGGACGGGTTGTCTGGAAGGTCAGATTCTACTTCCTGCAGCTTGGCTTAAAGACATTGTGATCTCCAGTGAGGTTGTTGGAACCTGATTTTGTGCTCACTTGGGTGACAGTGCCATCTGTCATGTCAAAAGGCATAGTGGTAAAACATCTCCAGCTGAAGCACACAGCTTGAGCTCTGTATTCAAAAGCTGATCTAAGTGATTTTATTTTCCTCTTCCCTTTCTGCAAAATACTTAACTCTCCTAATGATCAAACTCTTAGTGTGGTTCACCCAGTTCCAAGGAGCCTCTGGCTTCTACCACTGAGGTAAGTTCTCTTTTAAAACTAAAAACTAATCCTTTGGAGGAATTAATGAAAACTTCTAGCTGTAGATCCCTGAAATTTATTATGTACCTCTTATTTTGCCCAGCTTTTTCAGACTTCTTTCTGCAGCCTTTCTGCAATATCAGTTAATACTGATAGAAGTTGAAGGTGCAAGGAATCTTCAGTCATCACAACATGTCTAGGAAAAAGTCAGGTGTTTCCTCTCTCTGTTAAAAAAAAAATAAAATTAGGTCATCATTAAGATACAAAACAGGAGTTTAATGTACTTTATAGTGGCTCTGCTTCTGTTATGCTCAGTGCTAAGATCAGTGTTTTTCAAATTTGTAGAAGAATGCTAATGTTATATCTGCTATATATGCTATAAAATGTACTTTTTCCCATTAAAAGAAATATCACAGGCTAGCATGGGACTGAGAGGCAATATCAGAATACAATCTGTAGAGAGTAAAACTCAATTTTCTGTATCACTGGAAGGATTCAGACATTTCAGAATTCTGAAGCTGAATTTTAAGCTGTAAGCACTCACTTTCTCTCTTGGGCTGCCCCTGTTCCCTGCAGGTGCTGTTGAGGTGGGTGCTTAGTTAAGCTGGATGTAAAGCCAGTTTAATCTCAAAGCCCTGTGTCTTTTACTTAAATAATTAGAGCCTGTGCTACTACCTCACATCAATACTGGAGTAATCTGTGCTAAGAAATACTATGCACAGTTATAAACTAGACACCAAGTAATAATGACTTATTAAAACCCTCCAAATGGCCTTTTTAAATGGGAAGTCTGTGCGTTGGTGCCACACACCATATTAAAATGATTAGTATGTAGCTTTAAAAGGCAAAATTACAATGGAGGTATTTCATGTAGCACCATATAGAGCGCTGCACCTAGAATATAATGAGGTTAAAGTCCTTGCAAGATTACAAAAAGCCGGAGGTGAAAGTCACCCCACTGATACGCTGTTTCTTCTGCAGGAAATTCACACTTTCATTTTGTAGCCAGAGTGACACTGAAGTCACCAATAGTTCTCTTCCTGTCACTTGCCACTTTATTTCTGTCAGAGTGGCTGCTCCCTGATTCGAGGGAATGCTCTGCTTCCCCCTGTTTATTCATGCTCCACGAGGAGCTGCTGTCCTTGTGCGGCCACCCCGTGCAGAGGGTTCATGACAAAGTCCCTGATTTTGCATTCAGGCTCCGACACCTCCGTCCCCGCCCAGGGTTCGCTGAGCTCTGTTCCAGAATAAACCTGATGAAAGTCTAGGGCAGCCACTCAGATATCTTCTCCATCTATTGAAAAATAGCAGGAGGAGGAAGGGAGGTTTGTCAGCTCATTTTGTCTGCTGTAGATTTGTAGCGACTGGGAAATGTTTGTCTGTAAGTATGAATTTGCTTTTGAAATCCAGGGAACTGGCTTTTAATTCAGTGCCTTTTATTTGCTGTGAATTTCCTGTAACACTCAAGCATTGCCTGCACAGGTCCTTCATGAATAGCAATAACTCTTAATGTTGACTGAATGCAAAATATAACTGTTACATCATATGGGAACATTTTGGGTTTGTATGTCTCTCTGTGTTACAGGAATCACCAGCTGGTGAGCTGAAATTATCTCTTATGTCTTCCGTAATGAGAATAGTCTTTCTTAGTGTTAGTCATTTCCTCTTATTTTTTTTAATCTAGATCATAAATATTTGTTCTGATTCTGCCACAAGCAATGACAATTATCTTCTGCAGCATTTTCCCCACATCTTTTCTATCTTCACATCAGGTCAGATAGTTTATCTATTGCTTCTTGTAGAAGATGCTTCCCAGCAAGATGAAGAACATTTGGAAATGCATTTTGTTCCCTGAGTGTCCTTCTCTGTAAGGGCATCTGCTTCCCTTCTTCTTCTATCTCATGGTTGTGTAATATGACTGATAACAGCTACTGATTCTTTCCTTGAATGAGGAATATCAAAAAACTGGATTTTGGTTTTAGTTTGTTTAGGGTTTGGTTGTTGATTTTGGTTGGGGTTTTGTGTGGGTTTTTTTTGTATTTTTGGTTTGTTGTTTTTTGTTGGTTTTTCTTTTTCATCTGATTATGGTTAATTTCCTTCTAGCTACAAGCTTTAGAGAGAAATGAAAATCAGATTCTTCCTTTACTACTAGATCTGGCAAACCCTGTTTAATTTTTTTTATTTATTGGTTCTTGTGTCATGTTTAATGAGTTCAGATAATCTTCTCACAATCTTCTCTGAAGAAAAATGGAATCTACAAATTCCTTTGTAGTATTGATGAGGTACTGGGGTATAGATTCATGCACACCTTTATTGCTGTTAAACACATTCTTTTCAGTTGTGCCCTGCTTGGCATATTTATGTCTTCTTGTTGCTGCCTTTTAGAAGAATTTCTGGCTTTTTGATAGTTTAGTTTTCCAATATGATGTATAAGAGGTCAGGTTTGGTGACTTTAACAGTCTCTTTACTCTTCAGTGTCACTGTTTCTGGTCTCTGACTGCATGAGTTGCTCTAGAACTGTCATCAGGTAACCAATCCCATAAGTGTTACCCATTTATCTTCCAGCCTTCTGCTCAGCTGGAGAAAATTGGATGTAAATAGAATTAAGTCTGATGAAAAAAATCCCCAAAAGAATGAAAAAAAAAAAGGAATAATCCAAGAGTTAGAGTAATAAATAATAAATGCTTTTATCTTTCTGGTTGATCAACCTAGGGCTATTGGAAAGAGCATCTCTTACTGCAGAAGTGCAGAAGGAAAACTAGAAACTTACCTTTCTAAGCATTTCTAGACTTGACAACAGTTTATCCCATGAAACTCAATACAGAAACCCTTTTCTAGTGCCCCTCCCCGGGGCAGGAATGACCACCCCAGCTGGTTCTCTGAGCTCCAGTGTTTTGCATGCATCAGTTCAGTCTTTGGTACGGTATGGTACCAATGGAAGGATGCAGGGGCATAAATAAACCTATCATAACAGAACTAGAAATACTGGCCATTTTATTTGCTGTCCAAATGGAAAATCTGACTGGTAGGAATTCTCCTGGCCACCACAATTTTTGCTGCCATCTAAAGAAGGCATCAGAGTGCACTTTGGTCACTGCCAGTGGCACCATGAGCAATCCCAGAATAAAGTGTTATAAACTGGTTCTATACTCAAGCTGCTCAAAATCTTTTTGAGCTCAAAGGACACAAAGCTAGGCAGGATGCTTTTATAGCTGAAGTTGCTCTGGGTGACAGGCAAAACACTGTGGATGTGATACAGTGTAAGTGATGTAGAAAGCAGCACCTTTGTCACTGTTGGGGTTTGCTCTCGGGGTTTTGCTCCTCTGCCTGACTTACCAGTCAGAAGTTGCCTCAATGCATTAAGCTGTAAAGTATTTTAACATTTGCTCTAAACTGACTTTTCTTCTTATGGAAGAAAAACCTATTTAAAGGGGAAAAAAGTCACTAGTTTTGCACTTGCCGATACATGTTGTCAATTATTTTGCTTGTTTTTATATTAGTTTGGGCAGCATCTCTGGTGCACAAGGAAAGCTGAATGAATTCATGGTCTAGATTAAGTGATTGGTGCTGTGCCAGGGGAGCAGGTTCAGATCTGGTCTGAGACATGAGCCCTTCCCAGGCATGTGAGACTCACCCTTCTCCTCTTTTTGCATCTGCTGAGCCACACGTCTCAGCTGCTGCCTGGTCTCACAATGCTGGATATCACCCTGTGCTCTCCTTCTTTTGGATGAGACCCAGGATTTCAGTCAGCACTGCATTTGTTGGTTGCTACTTTAGAAGAGTTTACTTCACATTTTTGCTATGTGAACTGTATTCTTTTTTTAAATAAGCTGTGTGTGAAATTCTGGAATTGATGCTGTCCTCTTGGTGTGTGATGAATAATCACATTATATGACATGACTGATTTTAAGTGGACATGTCGAATAATTTAGTGTTCATGCACATAATTTATTGTATATATGAACACTTATCAGAAAGGTAGTAGAACTTCACAACAGGATGAGTATGCCCTTAAAAATGTCATTGTATGACATTATACAAGGTATGAGGATGAGTATTACAACATACAAGGATGTAAGAAATCCTGATGTGGTCTACACAACGTAGCTAATATTTACAATTTGATAAATAATTTTAGGACTTTTAAATTGCATTAATAACTGGTGTATGAACATTGAAGAAATATGTAAAGATAAATATTGTATAGAGTTAGATGCCACATCACTTTAGCATTTAACTGTGTTAGGGTATGCTAACATCAGGCTGTTTATTCACCCTCAAATGTCTCTTTTACAAGTAAAAATAAATGCAATAGAATCTCAGATACTAATTAGAAGCAGCACCTAGAAACCCAGAACTTGGAAATAACTCTGTGCTGAAAGATTTCAAAGGCTTTTTGTCTTAAAAAGCTAGCAGGTTAGGAAAAAAAAAAAATGGGATGCAAATTGTTTATCACATTATGCTTTATTTCCATTGCCTTGTGGTGTTTCAGAAGAAGAATGCTTAACTGGTTATAAGACTGCAGAAGCATGAGTGACAGCTTTTTGTCTTTTCATAGCTGAAAATAAAATTATATTTCATAGGTACTCCTGTAGGTATTGCTTGTTTTTTGAAAATGGATATATTTTTCTTTGCTTTATGTGTTGTATACTCCAATATTTCCCCTAGAGATAAGGAGAGCAGTGATTAAGTCCTGAAGCAAGCGCCAGATCCAAGCTGTGCCAAACTTTGTCAGTGATGAGTTTCAAATATTTTGAAAGTTGCAGTTTTCTCCCAGCTGCTTTCCTTGCTGTGTGGAATAAGTAACCTGCTCCTGCCAAGAGTTACTATATTTTTTTTTCCTCTCTCTCTCTTTTTTTTTTTTTTTTTTTTTTAATTTTAAATAATTTTCTTTT
>VYXD01005996.1:2439667-2469439 GCA_013397195.1 Hylia prasina
TTTTTTTTGTCAAACTACTCAGTATCAGTATTAGTAAATTCTAAACCACTTTTGAGCCAGGTTCTAGCAAGTTGGTCTTGGCCTTCATCCATTGAAACTGATTGATGCACACAAGTTTCTCTCAGGAGTTACCATGAAATAAACCTTATTATCAACAAGTAATAAGAATCTAGCAAATATTTTGCCAAAAGCCTTTCGTTTGGCAAAACAAAATGTACATTGACTGTACTGTGAATTTAGTAAGAATCAGGTTTTTTTACACTCAGAGAAGTGCTGTTGATTCTGGTGCTCCTTGTCAGTGCTAGCAGCTGCAGAGATTATTCACGTTCATCTCCGTGAACAGGATGGCAATGTAGATTTACAGGCTAGGCAGGTTGTAGTTTTGTAATAAGCTTGGGTTGCCATGATGCCTATTTGAGGCTAAAGAATAACTTAATGTGTATTCATAGCTCAAAAATCACTGCCGAAAACTTCTGAGAGTGGAATAGACTAGGTAGAAATGCAAGTCTTGCCTGGCTAAGATGAAATATGCACAGAATAGTGGAGGCTCAGATTCAATTTTCTAAATCCTGTGGCTTTAGTGAGCCTGTGATGCTTCTCTGTATTTTCATAAATTCCTAAAGTTCATCCAGGATTCCTGCTTTTATACTTTACCAAGGAAGCCCCACTTGTTCCTGAAGCTGCTGGATCTTTCCAAGTACAACAGGGATGGCTTTCAGTACTTAGCTGACTGATCATGTCTCGTATCTCTGTTGGCCTGCAATCTCTGGTAAAATATCCCAGATTTAGAGACCTGCAGAAATGACAAAACCTTTCACATCCCCTCTGCTCATTCACATGAAGGGCACAACTCCCTTCTCTTGACTTGCTGCTGAATTATGCAGATAGCACCTGTGTCAACATCTTAAGGCACACAGGGAGACTCTTGGAGTTACTCCATGGGAGAAAAAGAATAAATGTGATAAGCAGCCTGGAGCTTTTTGTGTCACCTACAGGTCTAAAGATTAAAATACCACCAATAAAAGAGGAAAACTTCCAACTAATAAAAATTGGGTCAATATTAATGTGAAAGTGAATAGAACACTGGACTACAATTCAAGAGACTTGAAAGTATGTGGTAGTGTGTCCTTTCAACTCAGCCTGTGCAATTTAAAGAAGATGAGTTGCTTAATTTCATTGAAACTAGAAAATGTGAAACGTGAAATGAGAGTTTGTATTCTTCAAATAAACCATCAACATTCAGTGTCCTGCTGTCAGAAAGCTAAATCATTAAAGGCCATACAGACCCTGGGCCAAATTCTTGCACTAAACAATTCAGGGATTGATTTGCAGTGATGGGGATGTATTTAAGGATGGAAGTTAGTCCATTTCCCCCTAAACAATACAGGATTTTTCATTAGAATTTACGAGGGCCTGGATTTTTCTTTTGATTGATGTGAACATACCATGTGTAACTGTGAGTGCTGCAAAAGAATTCTGTAGCATTTAGGGCATGGTAGCCTGTTGTCAATTCAATAAATGGGGGTAAATTCAATTAATAGAGGTAAAGAAATTATTGCAAAATCGATGGGGTCAAGCTGCTTGTCAAGTAGGAAAAGTTTTGCATTGATTTCTTTTCATTTTATGATAGTTTGCCTGTACTTTGACATTCCCTGGAACAATTTATATTAGGCCAGGCACAGTATAGAGCTGCATTTCCTGCCAACTCATGCCCTGATCTTAAACAAAACCCAGCAGTGTTGAACCTAAAACAGAAACAGCATTCTTAGTGAAGCTATTTATAAGAAATCCTGATTTTATTTTAAAAAAATACTTGAGATTATCATGGTGCTGTATTTATGTAATAGTCCTGTCACTGAGGGCTATGTTTATATTATTCTTGTATACATCCAAACTGTGATTTTTAGAATGTACGGATTGATCTTTTCAGCAGAATGTATATTCCATGTTCTTTGCCTAGAGATAGGGCAGATGATGAAAATATTTACTTTTAAAAACATACAGTAGCATAAGAATTTGGACATTTAGCCTTGCAATGATAAAATAAATTACTGTTGGCCCTGCAGCTAGTACAATTCTGTAAGAGGATGTTGCTGACTAAGGTGAATTTATTCTGTTGTGACAATCCCAGAATTTTGTTTGTTTTTAACAAGATCTGTGTTTAATGTTGCATTCTTTGTGGAAGCCTAATAAGTTGTAGAAAACCTGTTGAGCATCAAGTTGTCCTGCAGAGGTGTGTGCCCACTAGACAGCCTTCTTCTCAGTCAGCCCTAGAAATAAGGTCAAAAATCAAGAATCAATTCTTCCCAGAGATAGTTGTGTATAATAACCCTGTCTACATCTATATTTTTTAATGATACTGTTTTTAATCCTCCTAATGTGTTTTCCATTAATTCTATTTAATGTAGGCTTTGGATGTCATGAAATAAATCAAATACCTTGGATGAAAATCCAATCCACAATTTCATCAGAGTTACCTCTACCAAATATAACACTTTCAAATTTTTTTAACAAGATCTGTGTTCTGTAAAGTGCTATTAGGTGTTAATTATATTGCCAGCCATTATTTTTGTGGGAAGAATCCTGGACTTATCGTGCCATTATTTTATTTGGTACTAATCTCAGGATAACTTATGTACAGACCCTTCCTTGGTTGTCTGTCTTCATGTTTTAGTAAAACAGAATAAACTCATCAGTTATTCGATGCTCTGGAGTTTTCAAACTTTTCAGAAATTTGACAACCATTATAATTAGGAAATTTTCAATCAGTTCTTTTTCAGGCTGTTTTTGTGTGCATCATCCAGGGCTGGTGACTCAATAACACATCTTCTTTACAGAGGCTTCCTCACGTTCTCCTCTGCTTAAGACAGAATGATTTTTATTCTAGTGATGTCCTCAGATCAATAATATGACTGCAGGCCTGCAATTTTTGCCCAGCTGAGAGCTTTTCACATGATACTACTCTTTGTTTCAAATTAAATGAGAATTTCTTTGAAGAACTCTACTCTGAATGTTTGTGAAGTGTCAGAGGTCCCTGAACCTCCTTGTGGTGAAAGCACCAAGATAATAAACAAAACAAATCCAACAGCTGTGCAAATGGATGAGGCTAAGGAGTAGGTGTTGTTTTCTTTTTCAAAATTCCTGACTCTAGGTAACAATTTTTTTTTTTAAAAAGGTATTTTTATGGCTCTTAGTTAACGTTTGAGCTATCAATGAAAAAAATCATTGTCATGTGGTGTGACCATGAACTATCACATTATCCAGGATGAAAAAAACATTGATTGGAATGGGACTTCCATATTAATTACTATGATAACTTTTGAAGGCTGTTAGGCTCTGTTTACATGGGATTTTGATATAATCTTTTACCTGCAAACCTCCATACATTTTGCAAGCATTCATTTGATTTATGCCTGAGGAGTGAACTGCTGAATCCAAGTTCAGAGAAAGGTATAATTACTGTCCAGCAAAGCCTGGCTTTTCAAGAGGTCTGACTCAGTTTTCTATTCTGATTGATTGAGTAAATTTTCTTCTAACTTTAGAACAAAGGCTCTCATTTATATCTCTAACAGTATTTGCCATTCTAAATGTTGTTTCACCCCTTGTGAAGGACCTGCAAGAAGAGCCTCAGAATTGTGAATTTTATTCGTGATCCTCTTAGGAACTTTAAGGGAAAGTTCTTTTTTGGAGTGAATTGGTTTTGGTAGGGGTAGTTAATGAGGCACAATACCATAAATCCTGTTGGCAAATGACTTGTAAGAGAGTAGATAAATGAGGAGTAACATTCTGTACTCGTTTAGATTTGGGCAGCACATTAGTGTCACCTATGGGGTCAAAATGCATGTTTGGAGCACTGCTGTGTCACTATTTTAGACCACAAATGACACAGACTCCAAGAATCAGAAGGCTAAAAATGACTATTTATTTTGGGATGGTGTCTCCCTTTTATACTGTTTTACACAGACCAATTTGATTGGTGAAACAATCACACTTTTCAATCACACTGGTCAAACCAGAGGGACATCAAGATGTCCCTCCTGTCAGAAGGAATTAATAACAAAAAGTACTGTTACAAAAACATTCATCATGTTTACCACGTTTTTCCTGAGAAAGAATTTCAGCAAAACCAAAATATCAGTGTAGGCCTGGAACCAGGGCTGCTGTGCAGTGTCCTGGTTATTTGTGCCATTTCTCACAACATGGTTCAACCACAACTAGGGTCAGCTCTCTAGCCAGACAACTTCATTTTTTCTGTAACACTCAGCACCATGATCCAATGTCATTGGAGGCTTCCAGCGCTGGGGTTCCTAAAAGAAGACAGGCAAAATGGTCTAAAGGAAGCTGCAGGAACTACCACGTTCTGTAATTGGTGACCTGAAACCAAGTAACTGTCTATGAAGTGCTGTTCCTAAAGCATCTACATGAATATTTGAAATATTTTCTCTTTAAAAGGAGCTGCTGTTAATTCCACAGTTCACCATCTGATTTGCCTTCCTAAACAGCAGCTCTAATAATGCTGTCCTAAACTCCATCAATCCCACCCCACTTCCCAGCCACAATCCTAAAATAGCTTAGTAAGCTCTTCAAACGAGGCTTCATTAATTTTACAGAACATACCAGAGGACATTCACTAGTGCTGTGTATCTCAAGTTCCTGTGGAGGCAATTAAAACAGAGCTACATTTTTCTGAATAAGCAAAGCATTTTTTTTTTTATGATAGCATAACCTGTTTCTCCATGTCATGTTTACTTCCCACTTCATAAAATTCAGGGATCTGTAATGAATTTCTCAGGCATTACTGAGGATCAGGGAAGTTCTTTTGAGTTTCCTTTTGGCTCAATTTGGAACTTTTCTTCTGCTTTTTACATTTTTATAATAAAATTGTTTCATTTAATTAAGTATAAATCTCTTACATGGATTTTAAATAATCTGAGAGAATCAGCACTCAATCTATTCAATCTTGTTACAAATAGTGGAAAATTTGGAACTTTTTCTCTTTTTTTTACTCAGGGCTAATGTAGTAATTGTGTATTTCTTGGTAATTTTGCAGGTTTTGATACAAGAAAATGCAAAGTATTTTTCATAGAAATCCCAACTAATTTGAGATTTTTTTTCTTGAGGTGTGTTAGATTATTTTTCTCTCAAGAAATAATAAATCAAGTGAGTGAAAAAAGGAAAAAGTTGCAACAGTTCGTCCCACAATGTTTTAAATGCTTTGCAAGTGGACCTACTTAGCTTTCACCATGCTAACACTCAGTTCATAAGAAAATTCAGAATTCTGCAGCCCAGCACAAATCACACAGAATATGGACTGTCTTAAAATAGTCATAACTTTGTCCATCCACTTGCCAGAAATAGAGACCAGAGCAGAAGTTTTGTTGGAATCACTTCTAAGGAGACCTGTGAATATGATGTCCAACAAAATCTGTTGGTTTTTGCAAAATTTTGTTTCAGTATTTGGCCAAAACATAGATGTATTAAATGAGGTGAGTGTACTAGAGGGCATAAACTGGTAATTTTGAAGCTCACGAGGCAAATCAACAAAACTTTTCTCTTGTTTATGTGTTGTAATAAGGATACTCTAATTAATTTAACATGCTGGTTCTCTCTACAGATGTATTAAATTCTCAGTGTGTTTGCTAATAGCTTATTTCTTTGTCATTGCAGATACAGCAGTAGTGTATAAAACCAGGAATGGACATGTTGTTGAACTGAATGTAGAGACAAATACAACTACATTATTACTGGAAAACACAACTTTTGTAAGTAATGTATATTATCTGCTTCTTTCTCTGTGGAAGTCTGATAATTTTTTTTTTCCTGTAATGGGAGTGACATAGTGCAATATATAAAAGTTAGTGGAGATATGTTCATAACCTAGACTATATATAAATGAAAATTATAATCCATTTCTCTGTCAGTGAATGATTTCTGAATGAAGTTACTCACTGTTTTATTCAACCTGTGTGTAAATAACCAAGATGTGGGAGGATTTTCTGTTGGTTGTACTTTGTTCAGACCATCTGAAGGATGGATCATGCTTGGCATATGTGCTGGGGAATCTACCTGAGGTCTATTAGGAAAAAATATTTCATAAAAGGTGGGAATGCTACTCAAATATTGAGAGTTTTTTACCATTAGAAAAGGGGAAAATTGTTCAAGATTCGTAGGAATATTTTCCTTACAGGAAGTAAGTATGCAAAGAAAAATGTCACGTTAATCTCTGGTTTAGTTGTTTCTCTGTGCTTTAATGGTGGACTAGATGATTGGGATTATTCCTCTTGACCAGTAAAGGGTACATACAAGAGTGACTAGCAATAATTGCTGAGAAGTACTTTAGTACTTTATTCTGCATTTTCTTTTGCTTTGCTTGGCACTGTTATTCTCAGGGATACCACTTACACTCCACCCTGTAATACTCATTTATCAGGGTTTTGCAGCATAATTGTGTGGCTTGTCAATCTTTCCTCATAAATACTCCATGCAGACCACTAGCTGTTATTGTTAATCCCTGTACTTTTAATTTAATAAAATCTTTTACACCTGCTTTTACATGCTTTTAGACTTAAACCTAAGTGTATTTTTCATCAGCACTCTTTGGCAAAGGCTGATTTTATTCTGGGTCTGTTCCTGGCCTTTGCTGGTAGAGATTCCTCTTTTCAAAGCATAAAGCCTCAGGTGACCTTTACTTCCAACTCCTCAAACAAGAAAGAGGAGAGTAGAACTTCAGGGGAAAGAATTTGATGCTGATTTCCTAGGTCAGTGTAAAGATGGAGGAGGATGGGGGAGAGAATTATATTTTAATGGGGTGGGTGGGTGTGACTCCCCTTCTGTGAGCTGCACCCTTCCATATGCTGGGATGTGCCTCAGGGGACCTCTTAGCCCAAAAAAGACACAATTGAAAGTGGGTGGAAGGGAGAATTACTGTAAAGTACAAACCCTAAAGGCTTAAGAAGCACTTTCCCTGTTACCCATTTGTTCAAGTGTGTGTGAGCACTTGCCTGGCCAGTCTGTGTCAGGCCTGTGGTGCCTCCAGTGCACAACTTGAGCAGGAGCAGCTGCTTGGGCATCCCTGGCTGTGAAATGTGACCTTGATGGCAAGACTTGAGTCTCCTCACAGAGGAACTGGCACACTTTTGGCTGGAGGTGTCTGGCCTGTGCTGTGGGGTGTGATGCCAGCATGCCAAGCCAGGTTTTTTGGGCCACTGTGCCACACCAGCCTTGCCAGCTGATGATGGGTTGGGAAGGACAGGCTGCTCCACCCATGCCAGTGTCGCCTTGTCCTGCAAAGCTGTTCTTCTCTGGGCTTTTTGTGGACTTGATTTATCCTCCATTCACACAAACCCAGTGAGCTCTAGACACTAGATACCTACTACTAATTAGAAATGTGGGAAACTGATGCAAAATAGAAAATATTCAAGCAACTTTTTAGCAACTATGAGTGGAAAAAATAAAACCTAAGTGTATTTTTTCTCCTGCAGAGCTCCTCTCTTTGCACATCAAAAGTTGAGAGTGTTATACTTAAAAAAAAAAGTCAATTCCAGAAGTTGTTATTCATGTGGAGGAAGTATAATGAAAAGCTGAAAACAGAGCAGAGGGCCCAGTAAGTTTGTTGGAAGAGAACAGTGGGAAATGTTCTGTGCTGTCTGTTGACACAGTGGCCAACAATCCTAACAGGGTAACATTGCTGAGGCAGGCTGAAATCAAAAGCTGTCCTGTTCTTCTGAGCTTGACTGTCCCCAGATTTGCACTGCTAAATGTAATCTTCTAAAGTTAGACACCTGGATCATTAATCAAACATTTTTCTCGCTCAGTGTCACATCTGCTTAATCATCGGTGCATAATTAGAATGGTGGTGGTTTAATGACTCTGCAGAGATGTCTTGGATTAATAAAAAATACAGCAGAGATCCAGCACAGGCAGTGAGAATGCAAGTTCCTTCATTATTTGCTATCAAAGGGTTTTAGTAATGGAAGAGTCACCTTTTGATGGGAGTTATTAGTCTGGTTTCAGTCTGCATTGTCTCTCCTGTTTGCCTTTGCTCAAGCAGCCACAGAAATGGCAGGGTTTTCCTAGTAATGTTGATAATTGTCCATGGAAAACTGAACTGCTGTGATAAACTCCTTGTGCAGCGGCACGGGGCAAGTAATGACTCTTTGCCACCCCTGATTGGACTGTGTTTGAATCAGCAGCTCAGAGGAGATTTTCTTTTTTCCCCTCATTGCTCAGCCCCTGAAGCAATCTTCCACTGGGCACAGATCACTGGCTCTTCTTTTGCATCCTAGAGACTGCCACTCTCCTGCAAAGTACACATCTTTTATCCTTCTTTGTGTTGCTTGTTGTGTAGAAGCCAGATATGCCCGATGAGGATCTGCTGTGCTCACTAAGTAGGTGTATCATCAAAAAAGCAGGCTGCAGTATTTTTTTTTAAAAACCCTATGTTAACATATATAAAGATACCAAAATCTCCCAACCTCTAAAAGTACCATTAATAATAGTCATGCACCTGGAAAGAAGAAAGGCTAGTGTTTTGTCATTCTAGGATGCCCACTTCTCTCACCAAGTGGAAGTATCTATTCCAAGTTCCTGAATTAAAGTACTTCTTTTTTCCACTATAATCAGGTTTTATTTAGAAGTAGAAGAAATTCTTGCACTTAATTTGTCCTTCTGGAACGGAATCCTTTTCTGTAATCAATTAGTAAAACAGTCTGGCCTTTATATAATTAAACTATCAGCAAAACAATATTGTGGGTAACAAATACAGTGCCATAAGTGAAAAGGGTAGCTTGCAAAGCACAGAGAATATCTGTTAACATCTCTGGGTGTTATCGTTTAAGGATGTTGTCTAATACACATTTTCCTCTGACTGTATCCGTGTAGTGCCTCCTGTTTCAGCTGCCTAATAAACAGTTAATATCCTTAGCCAGAGGCACATAAATGTTCACAGCTGGAGGCTGGGCAAGTCTCCTATTAAGAGGAGCCAGAAAAAGCCCTAGACATTAATCACTGCGTGGCCTCCTGGTGTTTGAGCTGCTGCCTCGATACATGATTACAATATGTTCTCTATCATCTGTCTGGGCTGCCTAGCACCCCTTGATCCTAAGTGACAAGCCTACCAGTTTTTCAGCATTTGTCAATACTTTATTGCACTTTACACTTCCAAAATCAGTGGCATTGTGCCACATTTAGCTAAGAAATGTCAGTATTTAGCAAGGATTTTGTTTAATGCTTTTGCCATCAGCTGTTCCATAAGGTCAGTAAGAGCAGGTTGCCAGTTCACACACAGCCCAGCCACAAGCTGGAGAGGAGAGCACGGATGCTTTAGCTCAGGGAAAGTTGTCCATCTGGTTCCTTATTCTACCTCAGCTCCTCAAGTCTTTTTTTGCAACCCTTACCCCCGCAACAAGTTTTACAACCCTTAAAACAAAATGGAAAAAAGCAAGAGCAGAGAGGACAGAAAATGTGTATAGGGGCCGTGTGTTCAGGAATGGAACTTTCCAAATGCGTTGAATTCTTTGAAAGGGACCTGCAGAAGTTTTGCCTTCATTTCTCCCTCTTAAAAAAGCTGCAGTAATTATGAAAGTGATAGGACTTTTGTTAGCCCTCAGTTTCAGTGCTCTGGTGGTGCATGTATTCTGATACAATGCATGCACCCTAACAAACACTCAGGATCCTCTGTCAGAAATGAATCTGCTGGGACTCCTCCAATCTTTTGAGTGTGGATGATGGGATATATTTTGAATCTGGTGATTTGTTTTCAGTACCAGGTGATACAAGTGGAATTGTTTTCAGTTTGTGAGCTCTAGAGTAGGGTCCTGTATTTACTGCAGCTTTCCCTCAGCTGTACCCTTTGGACTCTTCTAACACCCAATAATTCCTGGCTGGCTGTGCCCCTTGATTTCTGTGCCTTTCCACAACTCTTTTCAAGCTCAAAGCGAAGCTGCATCGTGGTGCACAGCAAACAATTATTGCTGAGTTTCCAGCCTGTTTCCAGAGGCGTGTCAGGAGCATCCCCTGGAGCCTGTTGTGGTACTGTGGACCATGCTGTCCAGAAAGATGGAGAGGGAAGGACCTTGCTGCCTGCTCTTGGTGTCAGAAGGGTGGCAGAGCAGGAGCAGCCTTGGCTCAGGGACCATGGCCAGGCTGTGGCAGCCCAGCTGTGAAAGCCCTGGGGAGGCCTTGCAGCCAAAAGCAGAGTATGAGAGCTTCAGTCCGAGCAGAGCTTTTGGCAGGGTCTCTTTTGTGGTGTTTTAGAGAGCATTGTTCATCAACAGCCCTGCTTGTTCTCTCCCTTTTGATACTTTTTTTGTTTTGTTTTTGTGCTCCCCACCACCACACCCCCTCCCTCTTTTGACAGGAAACTCAGTGCAGCATCATAATGCAATTACAGTTCCTTTGTTGATTAACGTAGATTTAATTGCAAGAGTGGTTTACATGCTTATATTTTAAGACCCTTGCATAAGGGATTAATGAAAGGGTGAATAATAGTAAATGCATTAAATGGCATTATATAACCACATAAATATTAATAGTTGTTGCAACACTGGACATTTTAATGACCCACACATGTTGTAAATAGGTGGCTATGAATATTGTAACATTCTCTCTACTCTCCCATGCTCCTCTAAGTGACCAATAACCCTCCTCAGCACAGCCTTTTCAGGAGGGGGGTTTTATGAGGCAGGGTTTATTGTCACAGTGCACCACTGTGCATCGAGGTGGGAAAGCCTGACAGATGGAAGGGTTTGCAGTCACTGTGGTTTGGTGTTTTTTGTCCAAGTGAAGGATGTTTCACCATAAAAAATGCAAAACTGTCAGGTTATAGCAATTCTGTGTGGGATTTCTCTAAATAATAGTCCAGGTAAGATTGTTCCTTGATATAGTTAAGGGTTAACTATGTCAATGTTCCTGGGAAATGTGAGGGAAAAACTTGTGATTGAATGGTTGGAGGTTCTTGTCTGTCAGGGAGGCCATGGTGCAAGGCTCATGGTTGGTTCATGTCTATTTTTATGTCCTACAGTTCCAGGTGGGTTTGGGGAATTTGGTTACTGTTTTTGAGAGCCAACCATGGAAATCAGCTGAGATCGTGTTTTACGGGACATTTGTCTTTTAAACTGGATGGGAAACCTGAGGGTTAACAGTTCCAACACCTGCCATTGCAACATTTCTGTGTCTAGATTAAATGCTCAGGTGACATGAGAAGTGCTGCATTAAGAAACGTAACCTTGGAAACCCAAATTTTTCATCATTCCAATTATAGCACATTTTTTCTCATTATAGCCTGTCTTTCTCAGAGGTTCCCTGTTTTCAGTGCTACAAGCGTTGCTCTTCTGCTGAGCTCCACTCTCTGCTGCTCTCTCAGGGTCCATCTTCTCCTTTCAGTCACAGTGGTGGCAGTGAAGGAGAATCCCATTGTTCCCTGAGTTGCTGGTGCCTCCCAAGGGAACTGTGACAGGCCAAATGCCTTCTCCTTTTGAAGCTCCTGTAATTCCATCCCACCTGACTCCTTTTACGCCATTTGGCCAATGCCTGTCTGATCAGTTGAGCTGGATACTGTGAGTGCTGATGAATTCCCATCCACTGAGATTCTGCTACACCATTAAGTTGAATTTCTGATACAGATGTAGGTGTGCAATAGAGAGATGTATAATTTCCTAGGCAGCGGGGTGGCCACCAACCTCTGAAGTAACATTCCCAGGGGTTTTAAAATATTTCATTCTGGGTGAATAACAATAAAAAAACCCCAAACCAATAAACTAAAGCCTAAATATGTGATTAGGGAGCATTAAACAAAAATTGGAGAAGGAGAACAGGAGTGTGGAAGATGAAAGTTTCTGGGGAAAATAGAAGCACAAGAAACTGAAACAGCAGGAGGAGTAAAACTGAAGGAAATAAACCTGAACCCAACAAATAAGTAAACTTCATAACAGTGAACATTTCTTTAAATCAGTTCTAACTGTGATACATTATTTCACTTAAAGCCATCCAACTGAAACTATGGAAAAAGAATATTTTAACATGTAAACTATACATGATACAAAAATATTTTTAGAACTCTGGGCTAGACTGTATTACAGATAACTTCATCTGTTTGCTCTATATCATGTTTTTGAAAGGTGATGAATAGGGCACTGATTGAAATGTCATAGTAGTTAAAATCCGCAAAACCAGTAAACCCAACATTTCATAGTATGTGAAAGATGAATAGAGTTGCCAGTACATCAGAACTAGGGTTTAAGAAAACAGGAGAACTAGAAAGAGGTGATACTAGGGGCTCTTGCTGAGGATGCGGAGCCTAAAATTTCTCTTAAACACCATCATAACAGGTATTTCTGTTAATAGGAAAACACACATAACATGCAAAGTTAGAAAAGGAAAGAAATATTGACATTGGAAATCAAACTTGAGAATATATTGTTCACTGGAATTCTATGTTCCATTTTAATCACCCATATAGAAAGGTGGACAAAGCTAATTCTTCTTTCCCATGTGAAACTATATTTTAGCAGTTCTTGAAAGGTGGATGAGAGAGGGAAACTGGAAAGCTGAAGGAAAAAAGTCTGTTCAAATTCTCTCTGTCTTTTTGCCTGGATGTGGCTTTTACTGTTGCAATCTATGGTGGCAGTGAGACCACTGAGGTCATCACATCATGCATCACTGCCAGGAGAAGAATTAAAACTCTTCTCACCTGAGGCATTTCAAAGAAACCTAGAAATACAATGTTCCATATGGTTAGAGCTGATTTTACAGTCAGTGGGGGATTTGGTCGAGTGAGGAATGAAACATCAGGTATCAGGATCATTTATGTCTGAAAAAGTGAAATTATGTCAAATGCAGCAATATAGAAAAAATGGCTGGCAGGTGTGTGAATTAAGCAGGCAAGACAGTGCACAAGTGTTAAAAATCCCTCCATTTATCTTGTCTCAGAATTGTGCAATAGAGTGGACTGTAACCAATTTAAGGATTACAGCAATTTCTCCAGTCCAGTGTTTTCTGGTTGCATAGAGCTGATGTTTTTCACAGGGATTTCAGCTCTTGCTGGGGCTGGGTAGAGGGACATAAGGAAATTCCCTTCCCTTTTTCCTTGTGCTCTGCCGTGCCTCTGTTGGGTTTGGACAGGGATTATGGAGTGCAGAGTGTTGGACTGCCCCAATCCCTAACTAGCTGATACTGAGCAGTGCTGCAGAGGGAAACCAGCCCTGCTTCTGCATCCCTGGACCATGCCTAATTAGGCAGCTCTATTTCTCCCAATTTCAGAGCTTATTTGTCCAAAATTCCATTTCTTAGAGATCAAGCACAGCAAACCCATAGGGTTATAGTCACATGGAGCAGCATTTAGGTCTTTCTTCCTTAATGAAGGCTAAATAGCTCCTGACAAAGCAAGAAGCTTGAGAAATTGTGGATATACAGACCTGTGGAACAACCATCCTCCAGATTTTTGATAACAAGACACCTGAGGGTTTTTAATTCCCAGTGTATTTCCAGTGTGGTATTTCGCCAACACTTCCTTTTAAACTCAAAAATGTGTTCTCTTGAGAAGAGAACAAGCCCCTAGGGTCAGAGTTCTCACAAGCTGCTTTTTAATGAATAAATATATCTAATCCCTGTAGAGACTGGCCCAACAGATGATCTCCCAGAAGTTTGTGTGGCATACATCCCATCTCCTACAGCAGGGAATGAAACTTTCTTTTAAACCCTTCACCATCTGATCCAATCTCCTGAGCCACAGTTGATGAAATCCCTTACACATGGTTCTGGGGGGGGGAAAAAGAATTATGTCTTTTGTTTTAGTGATTCACAGATTATGAGTTTACTTGCCATGTTAAGCAGGAGGAATGAGTCAGGTGATTGTTTTAATTTCCTGTTCTTAACAGATAGGGGCTGCTTCTGTGGACATAAACAGGCTGTTTCTGAATTAATTGCCAAAATTGTGCTCGTCTTTACCAAAAAACCCAAAAATTCACAAACCAGAATTCTAAGGAAAGTATAATCACTTTTAGTCACTTAAATCTCTCTGCAATTCTACTGGAATTTAATACCTATTTCATTAAAGGCTTGATTGTAAATCCAACTTAAATAAATGGGCTAATTATGTTTTTATGATAATTTAAAGAAATCAGCGTTGCTGTCAGCTTTGGCAATGAGCACATGATTTCTGCTGGTCTAATTTTCAGTGCCTTATTTTTGAGGTGAAACATTAAAAAGTATGAAACAGCTTTGTACTCCTTTGACCAAGAATTATGCTGTACACTAAGAAAAAGAAAACTATTTTGCCCAAACCTACTTCCATACAGTTTTTGGCATTGCATGCACACCTTGTGCCTGGAGGCAAATAAAATTTTGCAGGTGAGTGCAAGCTGAATAAACAAGGTCAGTGGGATTCAAAAGACTTTAAAACCCAAATCCACAACACTCTGTACTTGAATATGTGAGTAGTTCTTGCTGGTATTGCCTGGAACTGCCAGTAGCTGCTCAGGTGTTTGCAGGAAGAGTCTCATTACCTTTGTGGTGGCATAATCAGGGACTGCAGATTCTTGATAAATGTGTGAAATGGTAGGAGCTGCACTCCCTGGGAGTGAATTTGGAGAGTTGCCTGGGTTATATCATGCTGAACGCTGAGGTAGTGGGGCAATAATTAATAAACTGCTAGAAAGAAGACAAATTTCACATCTGAAAATATTTTCAGTGAAGTGCCAGGAAAAGGGAATGTTGCTCATAGATTAACATTAGCACAGTCTCTGCTGAAAGATGATTAATTCATAAAAGCAAATTTGGGCACAGTAGAAATGTGTTCTGGATGCTTTGTAGGTACAGAAGGATGGTTTAAGGTGTGTTGTCTTCTTTTTTTCCCCTTCTTTCTCAAGACTGCAGATTTATCTTCTGACTTTTGATTCTGTTATGCTGCTGAATCAAACAGTTTATCTTCAAAAGTGTTTTTCCCTTTAATTCTTTTGGATAGCTTGATTCTTACTGTATTACCTAGGAGCCTGAGTTTAATCTGTATGTTAAAGTATAGCATCTTTTCAGTTTATTGGAAGCTTTTTTTCAGAAATAGCTTCTTAGCTACTCTGAATGTAATAGTTTGTGGCTTCCTGCTTGTGTACCTTTAACCCCCTGTTGAACTCATTAGTTTAGTGGTGGGATTAGGCTAAGTAGAACAAGATGCTTAAGAAATAAAATAGTGGGTAGATCCTGTTCTACATAGCTATTTTTTTCATTTGTTTTTATTTTGTGGCTTTGTGGTTTTGTTATTTTTTTGCTGTCCTACTGTTTTCTATTCTTATCTGCATTTTACATTTCTTCCTTTTCATTTCATTCTGCAAATAGATATCTTGAGATTGATTTAAAATTATTTCCTTCAGTGCCCTGTAAAGCACATCCCTATCCTTCTCATGCATTAGATTCATCAAATGATTTCTGACATCAACGTTACCCCTTGATGAAATTACAATCTTGACTTCAATTGGGTGTCATGTAGTCTTGAGTGGATATAAAGCATTATTAGTTTTATAATGCTGCCTTCTGGTTTCACTTTGCTCTCTGCTAAGAATTTATTTTAAGACTTTTGCTTTGGTGCAAGTTGTTTTGCAAAATGTTTGTGTATGTAGTGTTAAAAGAAAAGCTGTAGAGACATCGTGCACACCTATTCTTTTTCTTGCATATTGTCTTTAAGGCTAACCTAGTGATGAATCTCCCTTTTAATCATTCCAACCAATGTGTCTTCCTTGAATTGGTTATAGCTGCTATCCTTTAGCTTAGTGCTTGTAGTGATGATAAAGAAACTCATCAGTCTCTTAATTGGTATTTAGTGTTGAATCCAGATTCTTCTTGCCATGATAATTCTTAATCTGATACCAGATTAAGAATTATTTGAGTCCTTCTTTAGTGAAAATCACATTGGTTTTCCAAACCAAATCTGTCTTATGAATGGGAAGTTCTTAAATGAGCTGTAGGCAAATTTGAGAAAGAGAATCTTATTAATTTCCTATTGCAGACTCACTTTTACTGTTACTTCATTGCAGGTAACCTTCAAAGCATCAAGATACTCTGTTTCACCAGACTTAAGATTTGTTCTTCTTGCATATGATGTTAAACAGGTAAGCCAACCCTTCCTAATCAGAGAGCCTCTAATCAAAACTCCAAAAACCTTGTTGTTCTGTATGTTCCATTTGCAATTCCACATTCTATAACATGACTTGTGCACTTGATTTCTCTTCCCAAAACCTTCTGATTCAATGATGGGGAAGTTTGTATTTAGATGTGTGTGGAGGTATTGCCTGGTGCTCAGGAAGGTAAATTCCCATGGCTCCTCTGAAGTGCCATGCTGCTTTTGGCAGTAGAGGTTTTCTAATCCTTAAACTGCTCTGTTACTACCTGTTTATGTGAAATCCTATCTTTTGATATTCGTGTTTCAAGCAGCTGCACTGGTCATTTATGGACTATACAAAAAAAAGTCTAGGCTGATTCATGTCATGAAATTTTTATTGTTGGCTTCAGGAGTCTGAAGTGTGATAGTCTGGAAGCCTGTATAATGCAGTGTATTCATTGTTTCTTATAGTATTTAGAGATTTTGGAGGCTATTACATTGTCAAAAAGAGTTTTGATCGATAATACCATATAGAGTTTTCTAAAATAGATCTTGAAACACTTAAAGGAAAGAAAAAAAAATTATGAAATTGCTCTGTGTATATTGGTGCTTGTAGAAAAAGTGCTACTACAATATGAACTGCTCTTCATGAAAGAACAGTTCTGGGCTGATGAACTCAATGATTATTTGAACAACTTTGGGTTGTTTTGTTTGTTCTAACAGTGTTGCTATAAAGTGATTTGTTAACTTGGTATTATACCCAGATAGGGTTTTCATCTACTCGTTCTGCTGGGTTCCAGATCAAGCTTTCCCTACAATATGCATATATCAATAGGAAAGAGCTTGTTCAGTTCACTGTTCTTTTGGTGAAGAGTTCCAGTTTTATTTGTCTGAAAAATACTTGCTCCTTGCTAATTACCTTCTTGGCTGCTTCTTATTTTATGAAAGAGTTTAATAATCCCTGATACTGACTTAAATTCCTCATTTGTTCTATTGAATTTTTGATTTTGAAAATGGGTTTTTTCCCCCTTTTTTGCTACTAACCTGTACAGCTGATATAGATAAATAAGAAAAACATGAAAGTATCTGTCACACTTTATTACATCTAAATGTGTTAACACCAGGGATGAATCCCTGCCCCATGATAAAGAGACATGCATTGACATGCAGAGAGCTCTCAGTGCATCCTGATCCTGTCAGTTCACATAGAAACCTCTTTCTGTATTTCAGTCTTGGTTTTGTTGCAAAAAGAAACTTTTCCTTCCTTTCACAGTGAAGTTACGTAGAGGAAAGAGGTTTGCAGCGCTTATATTTTCCACCTAGAGGTTTTCTTTGCTCAACTGTATTGACAAGAAGTAATTAAAATGAGCAATGGACAAGGCTTGGCAAGCAGTTTGTGGTGGCAGCCCTGGGTGGCTTTGGGTGAGGCTTGTGTCGCTTGGACTGCTCCAGTTGAGCTCATGGCTTTCAAACCAGAAACGTCCTGTGATTGTCCTGTCTTACACAAGTGGTGGTGATGGTGGTCCTAAGACTTCTAATAACTGGGTGTTGTCACTGAGATGTAAATAATACCTTAGCTCCTGAATGTGTTGCTTAAGGTGGAAGGAAGAAGCACCAAAAATCGTGTAAGACAGTTTATTCAGACATTTCAAAAAATATTGTGAATGATTGGGGAAAGTCTTTTTTTTCCTCCAAATTTTCTGACTCTTGGCATATTTGTTAGACTGGTAAGGCACTTTTGTTTCCTCTGTTGGAGAAAAGGCATGCAGTGCCTTGGGAAGCCTGTATATTTCTTCTCAGCTAACGCTTCTGAATTACATCAAGTGTTAAGTTAGTGTTCATAATTCTTGTGGTTTAGGAATTTTTTTCCTCAGTCAGAGCCAGAATTACTGCATCTGGATGAGAGGAAATCTGCCTGTCTCCCTTTCTTTCCCCCCAGCTTCTAACTATGAATTCTTATATTTATTGACTATAAAATTAAAATCAATACTAAGCAGCATAACTTAATTGGAGAGTTTCCAATTAGTTTCAGCCAGATTCTTTCTCCATACCTCTTTTGAAGGTAACTTTTTATGAAACTGAGGATTTTCTTATTGTCAAAGTTACCGCACATGGTTGAGTCTAATAATACCCAGTTCAAGGAACCACAAGTAACTTATTATAAGTATTTATTTGATCTCTCCATCTGCTATAAATTGCCACAGATCTCTGGACCTTAGTAGCTGTGTTTGCCCCTTATTTTTCCTTCTTTGTTAAGATTTAGGTGTATAATTGTCCTGCAATGTGTTTGACGGGAATTCTGCTTTTGAAGACTGTCAAGACTTTGGTTTTGTAAAATCATAATGGTTGTTTACATTCATCAATCTGTGTTCTTCATAACATACAGTAATACAGCTGGAACAGATTTATTAATCAACAGTTTTATAAATAAGCTCGTGTGTTTCAGCTGAGCAGATTGGGCGAAAATAGAGACAAATACTTCATCAAGACATTTTGTCATGAAATTGTAATTAGAAACAAGGTTATTTTGATGTTTGGATTAAAAATAAATGTTGAGATAAATTGAATAGTCGAATATTTATTTTACTGTTTGTCAGCATTTTCTTTAATCTATTTTATGCTTGGAATAGCAAACTTTAATTAAATTTGCAGTTGTTTCAGCACAATTAAGAATATCCTCTGTGCATAGCAAAACATAAATCTGCATGAAAATAAGCCATCTTTGAATACAAAAGTAATAATTGAATGGATCATTTAAATTACACTTAATGCAGGGATGAAAACCATTTCATGTGGCAGAGCAGCTGGTTTGGTATAGCTCTATGAAAATATTATGGAAGAAGATCCTTTTGCTGAGAAATTGGAGGTGCTGTACATTGATTTCTGGACACCAGGCTCCCTCCTTCTCCCTCCCTGCAGGTCCCAGAACACACACCCTGAGGCTGCCTGGTGTTTAATGCTGGGACACAAGGCAGTGGTGATTGTAGACATCCTTTCTGTGTGTTCCTTGCTGCAGTATTCCATCCTTCTCCACACTTCTGGATGGCTTTCCATCAGCTCTCCAAGGCTGCTGACTTTGGCAAAGCTTCCATGGCTCAGCTGCAGCATGCATGTTCCTTCTGTCTGTAGCTCAACCATAATTTGGTCGGTGCCGCTGAAAAAGTCTCGTTGTGCAGATCAGAAATAGAAGCTAATTTGGGAAATGAGCTCAGAATTCCTTGCTGGATGTCAGGCCATCCTAATTCTTCTGGGACAGTGGGAAGACAGCACCAGGGAAACTATTGTACCTATTGTATGCAGAGATGGGACAGTTTTGCAGGGCTGTGTCTTTTTGATTTTCCTTTGAAGATTGTCAAGGTGTGAGCAAAGAATGTGACACTCCGGGTGACAGCATATCTAAGCCAGTTGAGATTTCAAGAGAAAAGTTATTACACTATTGCTTTCAATAAGGACTGTGTTAAAATGGTATTTTAACACAGGATCATAACTCTTCTGGTGGTATAATTCACAACTACCAAAATATGATTTATGGTTTCCATAAGAAAATGGAAATTAGGTGCTCTGTTCTTGTATTAATGGTAAAGAATGAGGCGGTGAATTTGCAGAAGAGTGAGAATTAAGGTCCTAGGGAATTCTTTTACCATTAGGAAGCTTCGATGTTAACTTGGTATCACACCCCTCAGCAGAATGTTGGACCTTGTCTCTGGACTCCACATGAAATGAAAATAAGCTTCATTCCAGATATCTGTGAGTTTTTGCTCAGACATCATGGGCATGTTCTCCCAGTGCTCTTGCTAGAGCATAATTTGCCACAGATGAGAAAATGAAGCAGATGAGATCATTTCCTTTCTTTTCTCACGTGATGAAATCCTTGTGATTTATTTTCTCTGCTGTTTTTTCCTTTTCCCTGCTTCCAAAGCCATTTTGAATGCCAAGCTTCAGGATTTTTTCCTGCTTTATTTTCTTTTCTATTAATAAGTCATCATCTTCTGTTTTCAGCACAAGATTAATTATGTGTGAATTTTTTTAGCTTGCGGTTCGGAAATGTGTTTAAAAACAGATTAAAGTTCAGCTCTAGTTTAGAAGCATGAGAATTTATATACTTTCTGGAAAAAGAAATCTTTTCCTGAATTAGGACTTCAAACTGTAATCTTTTTTAGTTTGAGAATTTTAATAAAACAATATATCTGGCTTAAAAGAAATAGATTTTAACACTTTTTATGGTAAGATCAGGATGAAGAATAACCCAATCCTCTTCAGAAGGGAAGGAGAAAAATAATTTTAGCTCTAAATATTACTCATCCAGTGGAAATAGTTCAAAAGTGTATCTGAATATTTTCAGTTTAATGTATTAAAGACTAGAGTCCAACATAGCATTTCAGGCAAAGAACCCCTAAATTACTCTCTGCTGTGTGCTGATGCCTGTCATCACTTAGCTGCTATAATATCTATTTTTAGAGGATAATGACAGGGAGAACTGACCACGGGCTGCAGCAAATGAAGGACAAACAAGTGATGTTCTCTTCAAGCTTTTAGAGATTGCCTCTGATACTGACTTACTCAAGTGCACTGAAAGGATCTTCAGCAGTTTGTCTGCAAATTAGGAGAATTCATGAGGGGGAGAATTCACTGCAGTGTTAAATTGTGATTCTGTGTTCTGCATTAGGAGATTATCTTTCTTCCAAGCAGGTGGAAACTAAATGCTCAGTTGTCAGTAAACCTCTCTGTCAGTGAAATTAATTTGTGGGGTTTTGTTCTGAAAAAGTTAAAAAGTAAAGAAGCTACCTGGCACTGTATCTTGTTTTTAATCACACAACACTGGCTTTAACATGTGCAGGTGTTTTCATGATATTTTATCCAGTGCTTGTGGAAGTCTGACTATGAGGAGCATTATCTGCAGTACCAGCCAAGGGTTGGAAACACACATAACGAAGATGAAATGAAATCTGTCACCTGGCACATGGAAACAGCATTTTCTCAACAAGATTATTTCATACAAAGGAATAGCAAAAGACTTTTTAAACCAACAGCAACCTGGCCAACAATATTTTATGTAGCACTCTCTATGAAGTAAAGATCTGATGTAAAATTCATGCTATCAACTTTTTCCTCCAGAACTGCATGCTTCTGTAGATAAACCTGTTTTTCATGTGTATTTCTGCAGGTCCTCAGGGTAATCTTTCATCTCTCATTTGTTCATTTTGAGATGAGTCCAGAAGCAAATCATGCATGTGCACAGTCCTGAACTTACAAGATCATAACTAAAAGTCTGATCCTGACGTGACTTTCTCATTCATCTTTATCTCTTGTCAACAACATGAAAGGCCAATTTTTATCAGCTTTAGGGCAGAAAAAAAAAAAAGGATTTTTAAGAGAGATTCACCCCCAAAATCTGACCTTATTTCTTGCAAATAGTTTTTGTGATATATTTTATTCCTCTCTCAGGTATGACAAGACTGGGTGCTTAAAAGGTCAGATATTGAGCAATTTGTGAAGTAGGCTGCTTAAATTTTTGGCTTTTCAAGGCTCTTGTTTTACTTTCAGTTGAAGTTTCAGGTGGACAGAGTCTGGTAATATAACAGCTAGGGCTCTGGGTTATCTTGCCATAGTGCTCTTCTTTTTCATATATTTGACTTTATAGAGCTCCAAAGATAAGCAAGATACTTTAAAGATGTAAAAAGCCAAGGTCTTTGCCTGAGGAGATGATGTGCTTTGTAGTAAAATCTGGCAAAATGAATTTTGTGACACCATCTACTATCATGAATTATCCCTCAGGAATGAGTATTCAGATGAATACACGGTGTCCTGCTTCTATCCAGGATCTTAGCTAAATCATGTGGCAAAACATAATAGCCACCAGTCCCCATAAATGGGTGATGGGGAAAAAAGAGTCTGTTTTATGGTGAGAATCATGGACATTGATGTTGTGTGTTTGTCTGAAGAAACAGACTTCACTTTCACTCCTGTTGAGTTGTGGTCCTTTAAGAGCTTGCGTTCAGTCAATCAGAGAGGTTCCTGCCTCTAGTGGTTTTACATTTGTTTGGTTTTGTTTGTTAAATTTAATTAAATTTAATTTGGGCTTCCCCCCCACACCCTTTTTGTTGTTGTTGTTTGTTTTGTTGTTGTTGTTGTTGTTTGGGAGTTGTTGGAGGGGGGAGGGAGTGGTTTGGTTTTTGTAGTAAAGTAGTAGGGTGTTTTATAGTTGCTGGAAACTCGCTTGAAATCTTAACTAAATTTAACAAACCAAACTAGCACCACTGATTAGAAGCAGCAGAGTTACACGTGGAGGATCTGCATATATTTGCAATACTGTGTAAGAATCTTGGTATATTTGTGATGGGATGTTGGGGGTGCTCTGCCAGGGTGTTCTGTGATGGCCTGCAGGACAGGGCTGGAACTGTCACAATTGCTTCCTCTAAAAAAAAGAAAAAAAATGAACTAAAAAGATGGAAAACTGGAGTACTATTTGGATGGTTCCACTGTTCCTTTAAATCTAATAAGATAAATAAGATAAATAAGATAAATAATAAGATAAATATCACTTGTCACATGGCAGTCCTTATGCATCCACTTCCTGTTTTTCATGAGGAATGTGTTGATTCATATATGCAAATTCAGCCTAGTGTAGCAGTTAAAAACCCAGATCACTTTTCCTGATAAACCACATGAGACAAGGTCTTGCTGCCTTTCAAGTAACTTACTGAGTTTTTCAGTTCCATTTATACTTACAGGATTCCTGCTCAACCTCAAGTTTTAGAAGTAAGCAAAATAAATAATTCTGATTGAGGTAGAAGATGGCTTTTTTCTCTTGTTCAGAGTTGCCAGAGTTGAAAAACCAGAATTCATGTTTCAGGTTCTTGTTCAAAGCCAGTATTGAAAAAGAAGATTGTACTTTGCTGTTGTTCAGTAAAAATTAAGGCATTTAGCTTTTCAAACAAAATGTTTATTGACAGAAAAAGTAGCTCTTTTCAATAGTATTGTCATTCCTATCAAGTATGAATACTGTTATTTCAGGAGGACCTAGGTGGTGTCCAGCTGAGTTTCTGAGATCCAGCAGCTTAGAAACTCGGTCTTAACGTAAGTCTGATTTTCATGTGGTTGTATTCCTATGTCCTGTAATAATCCATGGGGACAGGAATCCCACTGTGCTAATGCTGCAGAGACAGGCAATATTGCACTATTTAAAACAGCAGTTCCTCTAATCTATGGACAATTTATTCTATAAAGCATAAGTTCTGCCTTCTGCTGTGAAACTGGCAACTGTCCCATCCTCCCTGTTCCTCTCTTGTGCATGGATAATGTGCATAAGTGACCCAGAAATGTCCACTGTGGGTGAAGAGTTTGTCTGTCACAGCCCACAGACAGAAAAACCCACCGCTCAAAAGGTGTTGGGGTTTTCTCTGTTGCGTTGTTTTGTTTTCAATTCCACAAATCTCTTCTGTGTGCTGGAAATAGTGTACAACTGAAAGCCAGCTATGCAGTGGTATTGTAATATTTGGGGGGTTTTAGAAAATGGGGTAGTAATGATATTTTTATTAAAATATTTGATAATAAGTCACTTCCTCAACAGTGCTGAATGGAAAAAAAACCAAGAGGCTGTTCTTATAAAACAAAGACAAGCAAGGACAGCCTGAATAAATAACAGGGCAAGGATTGTTGGGAGTCCTAACTGGGGACTGTATTAGTAGCTGTTAAAGGATGGAAAAGCTGAACAGAGCTTTAATTTGGATTGAGATCTGCCAGAGTTCACCACAAGCTGGACTCAACTGGTGCACCCACCTGTTTTTAATAATTCTGTGCTCCTAAGAAGTAATAATTCCCTTCCTCTCTACCAAAACAATATGGACTAAAAGAATATTTTCTACATGTTTCAGTTTCGACAGGTTTCAGCCTGAGCATGAGTCATTGCTACTTCAACTGCTACTCGTATTGATTTCTCAAATACAAGAGCTGGCTCACATCAAATACTGTGAATAAATGACTTCTGAGAAGCAAAATCACTTCATGGGTCTGACTGTCCCATTATATTAAAACATTTTACTGAAAATGCCATGTATGTTTTATCTGATGTAGACATCCTCATGTTCTATAGTGACCAATTTCAGGTCTAACTTAAAGACACACTCTTTTCTTGCAAATGAACAAGATGGAATTACCTAAAGAATAGTCCTCTAAGAAAATGCCTGCAGTCCAGTTCATGTGTTCAGTACACTTAGAAAATCCATTTTAAACAATGGGATTTTTTTTTTGCTTTTATTTCATTTTTCATAATAGCCTCTCTCTGAAATTCAATAATAATGTATCTTACTGAGAAATGTGATATGCATTATAGCTTCCTCATTAAACTTTTAAATAAGATACCATTAGTATTGATGAATGTAATCCCAAATGGTCACTTAATCTTAAAATTGTCATTGATCACACATTCAGAATTTTAGTCTTGCAGCCAAAATAGTATATATTGTCAGTGGTCATGAATTTTATACCAATAGCAATTAACATCTTTCTTTGGCTGCAGTGTTATGAATTAGATTTACAAACTAAAGATGACTTAATGAGTTTCTGGTTGTTGGTTTTTTTTTTTCCTTAACAACATTTACTAAAGAATCTTTTCAGATGTGTTGATATATGAAATAGAATGCTTAAGCACAGTCAAGAACTCCAGAGTTGTCTTCTTTTAAAATATTCTGGTTTTGAATTTGAATAGAAATTAAGAGGCAGAGTCATTCTGCAGTATTCACTGATGAGCTAGCATTTGCTTAAAGTCACCTTAAGAGTAGAGTTTGTTTTTACTAATACCTTTAGAAAAACTGAACCAAATACCTCTGTAAAGGAGCCATGGTGTTTTTCACATGTTAAATGTGTCATAGAATTATAGAATGGTTTGGGTTGAAAGGGGCCCTGAAGATCATCTCACTCCAAGCCCTGCCATGGCCAGGGACACCTTGCACTAGACCAGAGCCCCATCCTAGACGTGGCCTTGAACACTTCCAGGCATGGGACAAGGATGAGCCATAAAAATGTATTTAAATATACATATATATGCTTATATTTAAGTAAATATCGACTGCATATTTGTTTAAAATATCCTAGAATTTAAATAACAATACAAAGTAGAAACACATACAAAGTGAAAAGGGTGACACTTCTCCAGTCTTGTCATTGCTGTCATACACCTTCTGACTGAAATCTCCCAGTGATGCTGTCTTGCAATCAAAGCAGAGAGAGTTCTCACTGTATTTATTGATCATGTTTGGTTGGAAGAAATTCTGAAATGTTTCTCTGCTGCAAAAATGAGGAAAAAGCAGAAAAAGGGAAAACCTAAGCTTTGACCAAAGGTTCCCAATCACTTTTTGTTATGATTAAGTATCAAACAGGCTGGCCAAATCTGGAAACCAATTATTCTAAAATGTGAGAGGGGAAAAAATAAATATGCTTTTCACTTATCCTGCATAATTCTGTCTCTATCAGCCGTGCACATTGAATAATAATTAAATTTTGCTTACAATAAACAGGCTGGGAAAAAAAAATGTAGCTTGAAAAAAATTATAGCGTGATCTTATGACTTGCAGCTTCTTTTTAATTCTGAACAGCAGGCTCCTGGTCAGAAGAATATAACATACAAACTGAAGGTGTAACTATAACACACTTAGTAAATGTTTTCAGTCTGGAGCAAGAGAAACTCAAACTTTTTCAGCAGGGATGAAGTGTTAGCCTTTTTCCTTTGCTTGTTTTTCATAAGCAGAAAAAACGCAAGGGTGTTGACATCTTAAAATCCTGGCACCAGTTTGGAAAAAATTAGTCACTTCAAAGACAAGTTCAAGTACATGTAACAATGGTAAATGGTGCAAAACATGAGCAAACTGGTTTAAAAACTGTCCAGTGGAGAATGTCTGGTCTTCCTAAATGTCTAGATCCTTCCAAAATGGATCGAGAGCCCAGAGGGTGCTGTGGGTGCTCCAGAGCTGCTTGTCACACTTCAGAGAACCAGTGCAAGCACATCAGAATTTCATTTTCTCCCACCATCTTTCACTTTCACTGCACGGGAAATATCATTAACTTTATATTCAAGTAGCCATTGTTATCTAGTGGCTCCTCAAGTGCTTATCACTTCTGAACTTGATGAAAATGCAATTAAGGGCAGTGGAACTTTTTCCCTTGTCTTTAAGATGGACTTTTGGATTAGCCCTTGTCTGCCTGTCACACAAATGTAATAAAGTCATCTCCATAGCGTGACAGCATCAGCCATGTGGACAGTGAATAAGGCACAGGATTTTCAGCAGGATTTTGTAGAGGATTTATCAATGTTTTCAGCAGCTCATCTGTGCTGTGAGTTGCCCTTTAGGCCTGTGGTTTGTTTATAACTTTGTGCAGATCAAGTCAACTTGTTTCTCATGGTGTTGCCCCTCTTGAGGGACAAATGTGACAGAGACTTCTGACAGGTTGCTACTATCGTTGTTATTTTCTGTAGCATTCTGAGTGCACTTCACTTGGCCCAGATGCACTGTCAGCTCACAGTGGTTCTAATTGCCATCTTCACTGTCATTATCTTAAAGATATTTTAAAACTGTTTGCTTCCAGTGGAAAGCTTCCTGAATGTGACCTTCATCTGCTTTTTGTGGATGCTGAGACAAGAGTCAACACCATCTGCCCGTGGTTTCTTTCCTGGCCCTTCCTTGGCTCATTTATCTGACACGCGTGTGAATGTGCTGTGTTCTACATGTTTAAGAGGCTGCAGAGGGGAGGCTGTGTGAGTTTGTTCCTCTGCTTCTCCTCCCTCTTGGGGAGCTGTGCTTGGAGTGGTACCACTCCTGCTTGCATCCGCTCTTCTCTCACTGGGGTTTATGTTCCAAGAGTAGAAAGTGAACCTGGCCTTTGATTCCTTCTGTGATCTTCAGCACCCGTGCTGGCTGGGCTCTCAGAGCAGAGGAAATCAGTAACTCACGCTCAGTGCAGAGCACAGCTGAATCTCAGCCTTTCCTGTGATAATCCCTTGTCTCTCTGCTGTCCCCTGGGGTGGCTGGGTCTGAAGCTGAGATCTGACAAAGTCTGCTCAGCAGCTTGAACTCCCATTTATGCTCTGATGGAGGACTTATGAATTTGTGTAGTTTATTTCTGCAAAAACCCACATTTTTCTAAACTTATCTTGGAGTAGAGGTAGGAGGAAGAGTCTATATCTATGATTAGATTAGCCTGTGGAAAAGCTTTTCTTGTTTTCATACTTTGTCAGTTAGTAACATGAGCTATTGTACCCCTTGATTCTTTATTTGTTTGTACATTTAGATAGTTTGCAGCTGCAGTGGACTTCTGTCTCTAGTCCTTACTGGTATCGTGTAGACCTTGTGTTGTAAAGGTGCATCGAGCTATTCCATGGAATATCCTGAGTGGGAAGGGACCCCTGAGGATCACAGAGTCCAATTCCAGTTTCCCTTAATCCTTTGGATTTCAGTGCTTAGGAAGATACAGAAAATTCAGCTGGCAGAAGTAACTTTGTGAACTTTGTGTCTCTGTAGCACATGATGCCAGTGCTGCTTTATTTTTGTCTGCAATGTCTTCTGGAGTCAGCAACACTAACAGCAGTGGAAGTTTTAGTACAGCAGCATAATGAAGATCTTAAAGGGCATGGTGTTAAATGTGCTTTTAGCTCATCAAAATGTCCTTCAGGTTCAGGGCAGATCATTGGTATTAATGTAACCTTTCTTTGGAGGCTTCTTTCAGAGAGTGGACTGCATAAATAGTTTGATTTACTGTATAGGTCTGAACCCTGTGCTGTGAGGTTTATATTTGTCATGCCTGTGGATGTTGGTCAAAGGTGAAGAGTCTTTTTTTGGAAAATGTGTTTTCTTAACCTGGAGTTCTACTGCAGAGGCTCAAGTTGCCATTATGGTTGAAGAAGTTACCTGAAATAATGTAAACAAACTGTAGTTAGATTTAAATTAGCAAATTGAAGTGGTGCTTGTTTTAATAGGGCATATATGGCTATAGACCTTAGATCTGTCTTATTTTTGAGGCAATGGTTCTTTTTTTCCCACATGCCTCAGATTTTTCTCTGTCACCAGTATGCATATTACTATACATATATAATATATATGTATAAAATTTTGTTAAAATATTTAATACTATAAAAGGCTCAGTTGAAGGATTCAAAACACACTTGGCTATTTTGCAGTGTATTATTAGGCTTAATTCTTCGTTTTGCTAAAAGATTAGGAGCATTTGGAGTGGTTGGTTGATATGACCTCTACACAGGAAGCTTAAAACACATTAAGCTAATATATATACACATAACATAAAAATGCAGCAGTGAGATTTGAAGTTTGGTTTCCAACACCTTGAGACATGTGAAAATCAGTCCTTCCCAAAAGGGTAGATATAATTTTGAGAAAGGCAACTTGTATATTGATTGTATTTGTCATGAGTGGAATTTCACTGTGACTCTCAGCTGCGGTATTCATTACAGCAGCCATCTGCTTTGGCAGTGCTGTAATTCCTTTTTTTCACTATCTCAGATGAAATTAAATTCATCATACAGTGAACACTGCTAGGAAAGTAAAAATCCAAATATGAGCTTGGTGTTAAAGTTATGGCAGCTCATTGCAATTTATGTCCTATTTGTATAGTGTTCCAAAAATAGAAGAGCATCATTAACTGTTTTGACTATTCAGAGAAAGGCTGTCTCTTTGGGTGGGTTTGCTTATTTTAGTGTTCCAGTAATTCTCGCAACCTTACAGTGAAACAGGATTTGAGAACTTGAAAATGTGACAAGCAAATGAATGGGGAAAAACACAGAATCAGCAGAGGTCACAGTGAGGAGCAGATTGCTCTTCTCTCCCACTCTCTTTTCTATTACTGATATCCAGTGATACGTTGTTCTTAACTCTTCCTTTTGCTCTGTCTCTTACTAGCCTGAGGCTTGCAGGTTTTTACATTTATCCTAGTAGTGTGGTGTTATGTTCTGTCAGGAAGCATCCCCAAATTCATCATGTGTTTTCTGTGTATTCGTCCACATGAATATTTAAAAATACCAAGTTAACTGAGAAATCTCAGTCCTGCTTCTTTTTTTTCCTTTTCCACTCCTCCAGATTTTTTCTTCTTGCCTCTGTTTTCTCTACTTCGTTTAGTGTTGGTGAGATTTAACTTGGCTAAACCTCTGCCCTCCCAGATATAATTACGTACTCTCTTACTCATTTAATTTTCCTTCTTGTTTCCTCTCCAGCCCTAAGAGAGAAAGTTCCCTTTTCAAATATGTCTCTTGATCTCAAGCAATCCTCACTTAATCCATACTCTGCCTACTTTATTATTTTGCCTCTAATATCTGCCTTCATTATTTCTCATCATATATGTAATAGTTCTATAGACAAATTAGTTAATTAGTTATAACCCTCTTAGGTGTGTTCCAGCCACACACAGTCCCTGTGCAGTTCCGTGAGCAGATCCCTGACTGCGGAGCTCCGGTGTGAATATTCCCGGTTCTACCAAAGCTCAGAGGTGTAAACTGGCCAGAAGAGCAGCACCGGTGGGAGCCGGTTGGGACCGGTTTGAACTGCTATTGACAGGTTTGAACTGGTTTCAACTGGTTTAGACCGGTTCAGAACTGGTCAGAACCGGTTTGAACCGGTTAGAACCGGTTTAGACCGGTCAGAACCGGTTTTAACCGGTCAAAACTGGTTTAGACCGGTCAGAAC
>VYXD01005997.1:0-12206 GCA_013397195.1 Hylia prasina
AGCTAGCCAAGGAACTCCAGGGGACTGTGGGGGGATCTTTTCAGACCTGGGTAGGTATTGCCAACCAGCAGCAGGATATGGAGTACTTGGCTTTCCTGGCCTGCAGCAAAGGCCAAAAAGGTAAGGCAGTTTTGTTTCCCCCAGCAGCCTGTGGTCCTTGATGGATGCCTCGAGTTAGTCCTGTCGCCCTACTATTGAGGCTGCAAATTTTTGAGGGTCAAGAAAATGTCAGAATTAAGGTTATCTTGTGTACACAGTTGGAGACAGACTTTAGTTACATCTGCCTTGTGTCTGAAGTCCATGCCTGAGTCAACTGTATAGAAGTGGTGACATTTAATAAATTGCTATTTTTCCTACTCACTGTCAGAATTTAGGTAATAGACCTTAGGGTGGTATTTCTGCAGATTGTAAAGCCCGCCCTTCCTTCAAAGAAATTATTATAGGCTTTTATATAAAGTTTTCTTGAAACAGTATCCAGACACCTCACAATACTAATAAGCTCATGAGGCACTTGCAAGGTAAGTTGTATCCTGCTTGTAATACTCAGAGCTCAGTCTGAACTCTTAGTCCACTGCACCAACTGCTGCCCCTGGACCAAGCTGAGAAACTGATTCTATATTAGGATGCTTTGCTTTCTGCAGAAGGTGAGGAAGAATATGATCATGGAATGAACAAGATACTCTACCTTTAAATTTCATGGACCTTTTGTCTATAAAGAAATAGTGAAATTCAGGGTACATGCTGTCTAGCCTGGTGCACAAGCTCTGTATGAACCAGTTTCAGGTTTAGCTGCATCAATGCAGGACTTTGCAGCACCACACCAAGGTGGCTGCATTTCTAGGATCCAAGCTAGTGTTCTGCTGGAAACAACAAATTTGACTAATTTGCGTCTCTTAAAGCTTATGGATGCCTGAGGTGGAACTGTGCAGCACCAGGCAGGGACATGAACTTGGATACACATATTTTTCTGCTCTCCATCCCTCAGGTTTAACACCTTCTTCTCTGCTTTTTCTACTTTTTCTTTTCTGGGTGTCTGTCCCAGCTGTGCTCCTTAACTGCCATTTGCTCTTTGTCCTGCTCCTGTCTCCTTCTCAGTATCTCAGCATCTTCCCTACTCAGACTGCTGCTCCTTGTCCCAGCCAAGAAGGTCTGTAAGAAATTTTGAGCACCACGTGTCATTCTTATCTCTGTTTGATCCAGATGGCTTCAGGCCAACATTATTCTCTCTGCTTAAATGAAGGTTTAACTGCAGCACACATAGATATTTTTACGGTTTTTTACGGTCACGTATGTATAAAACATCAGCCATCCTCCTTTCCTACAAGAGAGGCTCATTGAGGGTGGTGCCTCCCTTGTGAAAATGTGTCGCAGTGACCACAAGAAATAAAGTTGTCTTTGTGTCTTCATAAATGTGATGTTAAAAAATAGTCTTCCAAAGCTTTAAGGTAGTAGAATATATGTTACTATTCCAAAAAGAAATAGAATAAGGAGAGAACAGTAGTTGCAGAATCATAGTAAGCACAATTGGAAGGACTCCTGAGAGATTGTCTCATCCTTAATAATTTTTGCAACAATTACCTGTCCAGGACTGCTCCTGTCTCTTTTGGCAGTGCCTCTCCCAGTACTTCTATTCCCATTAGAAAATATATAACTAAAATTTCTACTGCTTGGATTTCAGCCCATTAACTTTTACCATCCCCATTTTGCACAGGTAGCAAAATGTTTGGGTGTACAGCAACCATTTACTTAGTTTCAGATTATTACCATGTGCCCTATGAGTCCTCTTTGGGCCACAGAATGCAAGACCCTCTGGTCTTTCCTTACTGGTTATATTGGATCATATTAAATTCACCAGACTCTTAAATTACTTACATCTTTCCTAAGGGCAACACCCAAGCCTGGGACAGACTCCTGCTGAGCTTTACCAGAGCTGCATTGAGCAGAGAGATTAATGCTCTACTATATCCCAAATAATTGCCATGAGCAACAACAAAAAGGAATAACCAGTGGTTGAGCCTCCTCCAATTAGTGAGAAGAGTATTTGCCATCTAAGCAGAATTGGAAACGATAACGAAGGTTGGGGAAAGTCGACACAGGAAACAAAAAGCATCAACTTTATTACTCCAGATAAATGAGCAGCAGAGGCAAGTGAAGGCAGTAACACATGCAAATGAAAAAGTGGAAAACTGCAAAGTGGCTGAGCAAATAAAAGGTGAACTTTTTACAGATTGCTTAGCTTATAAGAGACTGCAGTTGTGCACAGACCCTTCTCCAGGATGCCAGGGCTCCAGGCTGTGTGGCCAACAACTTTGTGCTGCACATTCACACCTGTGTCTGTAACAACTGTGTGTGTGAGGACAACTGCCCCAGGGACAGCTGCTTAACTGCCTGTATTTTTCGCCTTTCACTATTCCTATCTGTACACAGCTTGGAATACTGTTTCCCTCACAACAGCACTAATTTCTGGTTTTTTAATTGAAATTTACCTTGTATTTAGTGATCTTCAATTTCCTTTCTGAAGGTCTCCTGCCTCAAAACCTTTCCTCATTTTTTTATCAGTGATGACAATTACTTACCTCGCCTTTGGTGATTCTGAATGTGATCCTAATTAGTTTATTTGTCAAAATCAATTTGATTTCCAAACCCACCCTCCAGTGTACTCACTGTCCTTTTTAGCTTCATTTCAGTGCAGATTAAATAAGCTTGTGTCTCTCTATGCAACTCACTCATTTTCTTTCTTTAGTGTCCGAGTTTGGAACAAGTACACTTCAAAACAATATTTCAGACCAACTTTATTCGTTGTTGCTTTAGGTCTTGTTTTATTTACTCTTGAAGCTAAGGCTGAGAAAGACATCTTTTCAACAGCAACACTTAAATGTTTGCCCCTGCTCAATTTTTACAATAGATTAAATTTATAAACAGCTTCCAACAGATAATTCTAATCCAAATGGGTAAGTCCCAAATAATGCTTTTAAAATTCTGCTGTTAAAGAACCACTCCTTAGCTGGGAGGAATGTGAACATTAGGCCGTATGACGTTTCTCTACCTCCATTTTTGAATCTTATCTCAGGAGTTCTTAATTAAGCATGGCATTAGGATACATCCTACACTGTAAAAGAAATACTGGAATTTGAAGTGTGTGTTATAAAGTGGGATCTTAAAAACTTAATTCTCTTTTGGAATTTGACAGGATGGAAATGTGTGTTGTTCAACACATGACTGTAAGGAATAAATGATCTTATTACCTGACTTTATTTACTGGCACTTTTAGAACAAGAAAAACTCTCTAGTCCTCTCTAGACCAGTTGGTCAGCTCATCTCCCTCCCTTTTCTGAAAATGCTGTATTTAGACACAGGTAAAATATTACTATAGACACAGTATTATGAGTAATTCTGTTGCATTGACTGGGCATAAAGTTTAATGTGGCAAAGAGCCTCTGTAACCCACTGCTGACTCACAAGAGAATTACAAGTTCTCAGCACCTTGAAAGATTGGGGCACACTAAAGGACATCTCCTTTACTAGCTCAATCTTCATAACATAATGATAAACTGAGAAAGATCAGTAGCAAAATATTTCCTGTTGGTCAGATCCACGCAATGGAAGTTTCAAGTTCACAGGAAAAACTGATTTGCATCATCTTTGCTCAACTTTTCAGAACACTTTCTAAAAATATAACACTTGATTTTCTCAAACTGACATTACTTTTCATTTCTCCATTCTCTCATAAAATGCTGATGAGTTGCATTATCTTTTGTTGCCAGCAGTGGGCAACTCTGAGACTGGACCAGCCAGGAGTGGCAAACGGGATGGGACAGGAATGATGAAGGCTGTCCAAAAGACAGCTTTAATAAAGAAGTAAACAAAAGCGTGATACGTACATAGTATGGGATAATCCTTGAAGATCCTGACAATGGGGTGAACATAACAATATATACTAAACCATGAACCAGTGAATAACAAGAACTCAAAACACTGCCTTATATATAAAGTACAGTTAACCAATCATAAACAAGAACGCAAAACATAACCTTATTTGACATGAACATATTTCCATAACTTTTCCCATAATTCCATTCTCCTTACCATAACCTAACTAGATGTTTCCTTTTCTTAACATTCCATTTCCCAAGGCCTTAAGTTGATGCCTTCATTAACAACTATTTTAACTTTGTTAACAGCTTCATTAATAACTAGATCACTATCCCCAGCAGTTGAACTCCCACAAACTTTCACTGGATTTTGAAAATTCAAATTGATTTTCATTACAGAAGTCTCTTCCTTTATTGTTTTCATTAATAGGGTCACTAGATTGAGAAAGATGTATTTTTTAAAAAAAATCTAATTCACTTCTGTTTTCTTGACTTTACTTGCATAGACTAAAGCTCAATTATTGCCGTCCAGTCTATTCCAGGCTACTTTTTTTGATTTAAGAAATTAATTCAAGAGATTGCTGTTTCTGCCTTTGAAGAGCTGTGAGGGATCTTACTATGTCAAATTTTATCTATTATGCCTGAGATTTCTACTAAAAATCTATAAAAAATCCATAAACAATCAGATAATACAGTAAATACTAGTGTTGTTGTAAGTACACTGTGGTCATAATAGTGCTCTTCCATTCAAAATGAGAGCAAATCAAAAGGGTTTTTGTAAAAAAAGCTTATCAGACTGAGTTGTATTCATTTGCATCCAACTTAGAAAGTGAAGAACAAGTTCCCTCTACTGAGCTGATTCTCCTTTATCTAACATGGAAAATATCTGCAAATCCATAAATAACTGTGACATGCTGTAGTGTGGCATTGATGCAATGTCATTCATTGTAAACATGCTGCAGGCATCTCCTTTTTACCTGTTCCTTTGTTCCTTATTTTTATTCTAGATAATAAGCAGAGAGGAAATACCCAAAGCTATTTTTGTCTCCATATGTATGGATTTAATATGCTCTAAAAACACTAAACCAACAACAGTAGAGAGCTACATTCCTTTTTCCAAGTAAAAAAAGAGTGTCTCAAGCAAAAATAATTCAAAGAAGATCAGAATTATTTGATTAATTGTTTTCCTGCATTTTGTTTAATTGCTACCCTCATTATAAGTGGAGAAGATCCATGAAATGAGCAAATTATTGGCAGAGTCCCTGGCATTGATCAAGGATGATTATACTGTCAAATAAATCCCAACAATTATTTGAAAAAGAGGCTAAATACAGTGGCAAGGAACTTTGTCAATGAAAGTAAACTTCAGGAGGGTCTCATCTAGAGATGGGTGACTGGGTAATAAAATGTTACCTGAAATTCAATGCCAATCTCCTGGGGGGAAAAAAAAATCTAAAATATAATTGAAAACACAAGTGATGAGTAGAGGATAAACTGAAAAATACCATTCTTCCCTGTATTAACTCCACCACTCCTCACCTAGCACACAAAGTCCCCTCACAGACTCACTGAGGTCTATAGTATGGTGGAGGACTCAGTAACAGTGATGATCAAAGTGTGCAACTATTTTAAGTTTCTTTATCAGATTAATCAGAGTAGATTTGGACTCTGTAGTCTGGAAAAGTGGAAGAGAAGGCAAGGGAAAGTTGAAGAATAGACAGTTGATTACTTTTCCTCTTAGCTCAAGCATGAGGGGCACATAATGAAGTTATCAGGCAACAAGCTTAAAACAAGTAAGGGGAACATAACACACAGCTAAGCCAAGGCATTAATCATCTTCAAATATCAAGTAGTCAGAGTGGGAGTGGGATTAGAAAAACTGACAGCTGGCAAATTAAGGGGTGGCTATTGAATATAACAGACACAATTCAACCTCTAATTCAGGAAGTTCCTTAATCACAGATTGCCAAATACTCCTTATTTCAGTGCTACATACTTTCAATAATATTATACAATTTCCTAAGTTACTGTCTGAAATGGCTAACTGGATGGTCTTTGTTTTGACCCAGTTGTGACTATGACCCTGTATTTTTGTGCAGTATGCACTAAAGTATGCTGGGTCTAGGGCTGGAACTGACACAGAACCAGCCCTCGTGGTATCAATGACATGCAAGTGTTTTCCAGCACAAGGAAGATCCTTGGGAACAACAAGGAGTATCCCCTTAATTCCTATGAGTTTGTGGGCTCAAGCCATCAATGGCACAACACTGCCAGTTTTAAGGATCACGATTTATTAACATAAAAACCAGAAGATGAAGTCCAGCATGACTGTGACTGAGATTTCCGATTAATTTTGCACAGGCAATATGCAGATGCTAAAGACGTGGCTGTTACTCAGCCAGGCTTGAGCTCTGAGCAGAGCTCCTGTGGTCAGCTCTCGAACCATCAGCAAATTCCTTGACTCAGCCAAGTGCTTTTGTTTTCATATTTTTGCAATGGTAGCAAGTGTGACTGTAATTTTGGATGCAAGTAGTGCCATTCTTAGCATTAGGAAATTTATGCCACCAATTAGGTAAGAAAATAAAGCAAAGGTTCAAATTACAATACCATTGGAAAATGTGAAGAAAAAAGAGAACTGTTCCCATTAGAAGATAAAGGAAAGAGGAGACTTATTTTTATAAAGAAGTACTTGTGTCGAGTTTCATCTGACAGGCTACATCATGTTATAGAGCTCTGCACTATACAACTCTAGAAGGTTACCACACTTCTTACTAATATATTACTTCTCATGCTGCTCACACGAGTAATTTCTGGCACATGTTGATGAACAATATTAAAAGGCTACAGATCATGAATCATATTATACTCTAATCTCCTGACAAATTTAACTCGAGTGTTTCACACTGTGTTTTAATTATTTTGTATTAGTTAATTTTTTTCCTTTACCAAAAAGCCCCAAATTATAAGCAATGTAAGTAAGTAGAGGAACAGAAAGATTAAGAGGTCATGATTAGGGAAAGATGAACAAATAATATAGAAAGATTTTGAAGACACATATCTTTAATTACACTTCAGTTATTTAAGTGGAATAACTGAGTGCCTTGTGTAATCTATCATGATAAGAAATGTTTATAAGGAATTTCATGAAGTGTTGTGGTTTGTTTTGATGATGTTTTATTAAGTTCTGTACTAGGTTAAATGGTTTGGTGTCTGTACCCCTTCTGTTATTTCCTCATTGGTTTGTTCCTTTCCCTGCCCCCGACAATCGCTGTAAACCCTGCCCTCAACCCCTGTCAATCCTCTTCAGACCTCTCCCTGCTTTCTAGAAGCTTCTGGGGAGAGCGTCGAGGGATTGGCCGGGGCCCTGGAACTCCTCCCCATGTCTTCCCTCATTGGTTCATGCCTTGATTGACTGTGCTCCAACCCCGCCCTTGTCCTTCTCCTATTGGCTGAGCCCTGTCCACTCCCATCGTTCACACCTCCCTTCTTAAGCCGTTGTCCCTGACAGTGCAGTGCTCAGTCCTGGGCACTTCCCATCAATAAACACCCTCCCTGCTTCATCCAGGATCTGAGTCCGTCTTTCTGCCTGTGTCATTGTCCGCATGTCCAGAACAGTGCAAGCGCTTCGAGAGGGCCCACGAGGCTGTGGATTGGGGCTGGTTTCCGGGCTAACCAAAGTCCCACACGGCCAGAGATTGCTTGGGAAGGAGAGAGCAATCACAATGAAGAAGAACAGATGATACATTGGACATCTGCCAGTTCCTTGGCTTCTTCCTCATGACCCAGTCTTTCCTCCTTTGCTTGAAAGAGTTAGAAGAGCAGCTGTCCAAGTGTATTCTATAGGTTATGCAAACATAGTGTTTGTTAGACAATAAATTGCTTCAAAAATCAACATGTTTACAATGATTCATATTTCTCCACAGAAAACACAAATCTATCAACATTCCCAAATACAATTGTTGCTCTGAAAACAAATGTCAAAAGCTGAAAGAAGTGTTTGGTTTCTATCAAAACAGAATGTTCTGTGGTTGGAGGGTTTATGTTTGTTTCTTTTGTGGTTTCTTTAAGTATTTGTATAAAAATGAGGTCTTAATAGAAAATTAAAAGCCTGGACTTCATTCCATTGAGATGAAACTAAATTTTTAGATGTTGGAATTCTCACAGAACAGAAATTATTGCATACAATCAGCTTTTGAATAAGGCTCCTTTGTTTTCATTTGAAAGTTTTCCAGTTTATTTATCTAAGGGTTGGAGGAATTTAGTGCTTCTGCTACTAAACCCTGACAATAAATTTGTATTTTCAAATAGTTAAAAATATTCTTAGAAGTCTTCCTTCTGGTCACCTCTACCCTTCAAGATTTTCTCAAGCAATATCCCTTGATATTTATTCTAGGAAATAGTTCTAGGAAATCAGGTTGATTATTAAGATTTTGGTTGGTCAGCATTCCCTCTCAGGATAGTCTACTGACCTACTGAGCTTTCCTGCCAATTTAACCTCAAATCAGGAAAAACATTTTGTTGGTAGAAGAATTCTTTCAGTGTGACCTAGTTGATAGTTATAGCAAGATTCATCTAATACAACCTTTCATTTTAAAGCTTTTTTACTGCTGTTACTATTCAATAGCTTGGGGTTATTTTTTCTTCCTTCATGTACACACCTGTGGAATAAATGAATTCAAGGGTCTTCAAGTGACAAATCGACAAAAGATATTTGCATACACCCTCTTGCTAGTTATTTTTTCCCCTTAGTTGAATGCAATGATTTTAAAGATAAATTACTCCATTACAATCACATCCTAGACTGATGCACATCACGAGATAACGTAGCTGCAGACAATTCTTTTATTGAACTTCTAATTTCAGCACAATCCTATTTGTAGCCTTAACACACAGCACGTATGTCACCTTAATTCATCCTATAATTGGATACCAACCTCACAGGAGCACAGCCAAGGAGCCCTCACTCCCTGCCAGGGCAGCACAACCTTCCATCAGGAGGGAGACCTCTGAACGTGCCACAGCCTCACACTGCTGCCACAAGTGCTCTTCACTGTTACTGATGGAAATGGGGCAACCTCCTGTTCCACAAACAGTGTCTGTTCACAGAAAAACGTTTTGTTTGACTTGACAGCAGCTTTTCTCAGCGAATGAGATTGCTTTTGCAAAAGAAGCAATAACCTGCGCAGAAACAAAATCGACAGGGTTTTTTTTCCCCCCATGAACCACCAGTTTATGACAGTAATCCAAAAAATTTGAAGGCATCCACAAAGTATCAACTTGCAATGAAACTGGTTTTAGTATTTCATGCTGGTTGGTTTTATTTTTTCCCCAGGAAGAATTAATCCCGTGATGCTATAGGAACTCACTAATTTGTAATACACTACCTAATACAACATCAAGAAGGCAGAAGGGTCTCCTTAGTAAAAGCGGAGAGATAATGTGAAAATTTATGGCTCAGACTAACATTTAGACATTATTTCCTCTCACACAACTCGTGGACACTTACAGCTTTTACAAGAATGAGAAGATATGAAGGACATGGTAAAGAAAATTCAGATCCATTAAATAATAACTTCCTCTCTTTGCTACTCAGTTTTCCATGTAACCTTCTTCTTTACCTTACCTCAATTTACTTCCCTACGTCTTCCTTTTCCTTACTTCCTTTGGCTAGAAAACTGAGGAGTATATTGACTGGGGAGTATATTTTCCATATAAATATAACATGTAGAGACAGCAGAAAATTTAAGGATTCATTTTTTTGCTGCACTTACAATTTAAAACTGCATGTCTTTATTCTAATGTACTATAGTGGAATGCTGTATTTTCATGCAGAGCAAATTATGAAAAAGAGCTTTTTATTAACACCACGAATTACATTAGGGTCAAATAAAATTATATGAGTAAAACAGACAGACAGACAAAATAAAATTCCATTGTGAGAAGTTTCAGAAAAAGTCCTTCTTTTCTCTGGCTTCAACACCAAGATAAAGAGTTACCAATATTATATCATATCAACAAACCAATATTATAACATCAGAAAAATTCATTTGCTGATCACAAGACTGAGGGAACTTCACTGTTACCTAGCAACCAGTGACAGTAGGGTTTTTTTTAAATAAATTAACCCCTTGGTGACTGTGAAATGCATAACTAGTCTGTGGGATTCACAGTTTCCTTGCTGTTCTGAAGCTGTTTCTGACTATATCAGAATGAAGTCCATTTGTTTTGCCATTGCACACAGCCTATACTTGGCCTCTGAAGACACAAAATTACTGCATATCTCTCTTCATAACGAACAACCCCCATGAAGATAGGTATGTCACATTATATTGCCTCATGTTGCAAACCTCAGCCCAGAGGAGACCTCTGTGTGACTGAGGTTTCTACACTGCTTTTTCTGAAAAGGCCAAAGTTCCCAGACAGGGAAAAACTGTGGGATATCTTTTACACTTTTGCCTGCATTAACCAGTGCAAAAATTTAAATGTGGTGCCACAAGGCATCCTTGAAGATCCTGGGTTCGTGGTATAGCTTCCAATTTTTTCTAAAAAAACACAGTTTGAAGATGTTGCTTGGCATGTATGAGAAATAGCTATGAGTTTCTGATAACGGAAGTATATAAAAGGCAAATATTTGGGCAGTCAACATTTTCAGTGAATCATGAACTTCAGTTAAGCCCTAGAAACTAAACGGCTTATTATCTGAAATAAACTCTCAAACTGCATCTGTTACCTAAATGCCACGAGAGCATAACAACCCATCAGCAAGTCTGACTTACTGAATTAGTTTCCTAGAACTGTATTTAGAAGGGATGGAATTCCTAAGATCAGTCATGATGACAGACATTAAAACCAACCCTTCTTCTGGAGCAACATAAATCTGGGGCAAATCCACTGAAATTTACTGAGCTGTGGTACACATGAAATCAGAGTGAAATCCCAGATGTCCATTTGATGAAAAAGCAAAGTCACCATTTTCAAGGTTTATACTTAAAGATATGTAGTGAGTAAACATAAAAACACCACTATCTAAACCTTTTTCTGTCTTGACCTCTGCACCAGATCCAGTGGGAGCTGAGAATGCCACATAAACTCATACAACGCTTAATGGACGTAGCAGCAAAATTCCAAAGAAACAGAATCAGATTCAGCGTATGAGGGGCACTTAGGATGTGGTGAACAGTGAAAGCAGCTCCCCACATGGCCAGGTATGGCAGACTTTGAAATCTATGTAAAGCTAAGAGAAACTGCATTTTTGTCAAGAAATTTCAAGAATATTCCTGTGGGGTTTTGGTACATCCTCTGGCTAGACAGCAAATCCATTTACATAGAACAAGGCATTTTTCTAACACCATAATCCTCATATATTATGGGACTCTTAAAATGTTAAAGGAAAGATCTCGAATATACCACACATTCATGGTGGTTGGCCAGTGACGTCAGGGGCCGGGGAACTCTGGCTAGCTCACACCCCGGCCACCAATCAAGAGTGGCCATCCTCAGACTGCTAGTAGTCCAACTAACGGTGTAGGGCAGAGATGCCTCCTGCTCTCTACGGTCCCTGTATACCATCGGCATCTAGGTTCGAAGCAAGAATCAGAGAAGGGTTTCTCAGAGATCTTTATTTATCCAAAGGTGGTGGGAGAGAGAACAGGGTCCTGCCCCAAACCTTTAAACCGGGGTGCAGAGGGAGTGGAGTGGGGCAGATAGGTGATTGGCCCCAGGTCAACACAGGGCAGGATCAGGAGAGGTGGACAAATGGACAGGGGAGGGGAAAACCTGGAGGAAAACCAAAATAACCCAAACACCAGGGAGATAACAGGAACAAACCATAATTCATCCAAGCTTATCAAAACCCCACCACTACAGGCCAGGACCTTTTGGGGGGGTTTTTGGTGGTTTTGTGGTCCTTGGAGAAGTTCTTCAGAGAAGTGGGGTTTGTTCTGCAATGTGAACACCCATCTAGCTCCAGTACCAGAGAGAACACCTTCAGCAGGAAAAGTTGGAAGTGTCCCAAGAAAGGGAAAACATCTTATTTAAACAGAATATGAAGGCAAAAGCAATTATATTAAATTCCAATGAAAACAAGATAAAACATTAGAAAACTGTTTACAGAAAGCTGCTACAGAAAAACTGTATGATAAAAAATTAAGAGCTGGACAGTTTATAGAAAAAGTTTCTGAACTGATTGCTGACAAGCAAAAATTAGAGGTCAGAAAACTATGCTTGTGTTAATTGAAGTGGAAAATAATTACTCATGCAGCAATGATCTCTCCCTTTTAGCTGGTTTACTATTTCTTGTTCTTTACTTATTCTGACCTATTTTATCTCAAAATG
>VYXD01005997.1:19210-53898 GCA_013397195.1 Hylia prasina
ACAAATTATCAAACAATTGCTGGTGATCTAGCAACATGATGTTAACTGCTCCTAGATGGCTTTTCACAAATGATACCAATTTATTCAATATACAGGGCTCAAAAATCAGCACCATCAATATCATTATAATTGGTCCTATCAGGGTAGATATCAGGCTGGTTAACCACGGAGAATAGTTAAACCAAGATTCAAACCATCATTGTTGGGCCCCCCTTTCTCTCTTTCTTTGGGCCAGTCTTTCTCTCAGCTCAGCCATTGAGTCTCTAACTACTCCAGTGTGGTCAGCATAAAAACAACACTCCTCCCTCAAGGCAGCACAAAGGCCTCCCTGTTGCATAAACAAAAGATCTAGTCCTCATCTGTTTTGCAAAACAACCTCTGAAAGTGGACACAGACTTTTCTAAAGAGGACATGGATCTTTCAATTCTCTGCAGATCTTCATCAATAGTCAACTGTAATTGAAACAGGCCTTGGTGTTGAGTCACAAGAGCAGAAACTCCCGTGGCTGCGCCAGTTGCTCCCAAGCCAAGCAGCATGGCTATAGTAACACCTGTTATAATCTCCCTTTTCTGAAGTCTGCTACCGGGTTCTTCCAAATAATGATACATCTCTTCCTCAAGATGGTAAAAAGCCTTGGGAACAATCAAAACCTGCACACAAAAGTCGTTAGAGGTTACAAAAAAGTTAACAGACACACAGGGTGTTACTCTGGTTTGATCACAAAGCTACACCCCAGAGGTGGATGGAATTGCCCATTTTTTTGAGTTGTCAAGTGTAACAGTGTTCACACAAATGCTGTCATATCAGTTTGCTAGTTTGGTATTACCAATACATACACCCTGCCCTGCAACTTGTTCTAGGGCAGTTTTCTTTCACAGCATGTTCCACTTACACTCTGTTGGATTGCTGTTTGAAGAGTAGCTAAAAGAGGCATTAAAGGCAACACCCTCATAAAATGGCGATTTTGCATCATAGCACAGCCAACAAGAATCTGTAAAATTTGGGTTTAACTGATTCAGCGACCAAAAGGTGGCATTTAACACATTAAAAAGTGGGTAATCAGACAAATGATAAAAACTTCTTCTGTTTCCCTTCAATGGAACTGAGGCAAAAGTGTGGTTCCCAGCCTTCTCTTTTGGCTGTTCTTTTTGCTTTTCCTTCAGCTTTTGTTCCTTGGGAAACACATTTGTTATTGGCTGTTTTTTAATAAGAATCAAAATCCCTGAGTCTGTTCCAGATTCCCATACTCTTACTCCCCAAACACTTCCTGTTAACCATCTAACATCTTGCGGTTGCAACACTGAAACTGCTAAAAACATACAGTTTCCTGGATGCGCTGGATACGTACTCTGGTGATATCCAGTGGGTACAATACACGAGGGTGGCCCCCAAGCTACCTGAAGGTATTTGTTTTGTTCCTCAGTAGACCATGCTGTTGCAATGGTTTCACACCCCCAATAGGGACAGTAGTAGTCATTGGGGGAACTACAGTATCCATATTTTGGGGGTCGTCGAGGGCACCAATAGGTTGCCCAGCGATGTTCTTCCTTTCCTGTACGCTCGTGTAAGTTTACTGGACACCCCAAACCAAACAACTCACAGGTAGTAACAAAAAACCGAGGGGCTTTTAGAGCTCCCACAACAACCTCAGCCTTTAGAATTTTAACATAAGCGCCGCCCTCGAGCCTGACTAAAAGTCCAGTTAAATGGTTGGTGGGAATGATATTCTGCTTTCACCTCCCTCACAGCAGCAAGCCCCAAAATCAAAATTACACAAACTGTCGTCATCCAGGCCTCATTGGTGCGAAACTCTTGAGTGCAGGATCTTTGGGTTTAGGTGGAGAGTCTTTTAACTTGTCATCGTTTCCCGACACTTGGGCATACAGGTTGCGGGGACGTCCAATTATCCAGTCCTGCAAATAAAAACTCACAGTTTTCATTAGTTTTATTCTTAAGGTCTGGTTTAATAGACTTAAGTGGACACCACCTGATCTCGCCATCCTTTTTGACTGCAGCATACCCTCGCCCAGATAAAACTAGCCTCCACCCTTGTTCCCATTCTCCCAGTTCATTTTTAGTCACAACCAGTGGCCCTTCTTCCATTGTTCGAGCAGCCCAATGTTTCTGAGTGGGGCTGTTCACTTCCTCCCCCCTTGGGAATCGATTTAATGCTAACAAGGCAGTTGCTAACAGGCATGCTTGGTCTCCTGGGGGAATGACATTGTCAAAGCCCTCTCTTTTTGCCAACACTTCCAGCTTCGATTTTAGGGTTCAGTTTGCTCGCTCAACTATGGCCTGCCCTGTGCTATTGTATGGAATACCCTGCACCAAGGTGATACCCCATTTTTCTGCAAACGTTTGAACAGATTTAGAAACAAAATTTGGGCCATTGTCTGTTTTAATCTGATTTGGGATGCTGAGCCATGCCATGGCTGTTGTCCAGTGGTGGATGGTTGCTTTGGAGTCGGTCTTAAGGTGCTGCGTGGCCACAATCATTCCGCTATAGGTGTCTATAGTTACTGCTAGCCATGCCCGAGGTTTTAGCAGGTGGTAGAGTGTAAAGTCCATCTGCCACACCTTGGAAGCCTTAAGACCTCTGGGGTTAACCCCGCTAGACCACAGTGGTGTTTTCTGACAGTGGGGGCACGAGGCCATGATGTGTCTCACATCGGTGGCTGAGATTTTACACTTCTTTACTAGCGCTTTAGCTCCAATGTGGAGGGACTCATGTAGCTGACGGGCATCTCTGAGCGTCCATAGTCCTTTTGCAGCGGCATCTGCTTTGTCGTTCCCAGTTTGAAAATATCCCTTGATTGGATCGTGGCTGTTAATGTGGATAACTGATATGGTGCCTTTCCTGGAAGACAGCGCTTCTTCTATCATCAAAGCTGTTGGGGATGTTGATATGCCGGGCTCTGACATAGCTAGGCAAAGCTTGGAAACAAACATTGAATCAGTAACAATGTTAAGGTGCTCCATTGGAAACAACTAGCGCTGTGCTCCATTGGAAACAGCTAGCACTACGGCCATTGCTTCCAGCTGTTGGACTGAAAGTGTACAATCGGTTGCTTTAACACTGTGCCACCTCTCTTTTGACTGCCATACTCCTGCCGCGGTTGAGGTCACTGAGGATGCATCTGTAAAAACTGTTTGTCCTGGCTGGGGGCGATCCATGACCTTTTGTGGAAAGTCAATGTCAACAATTGCCAACATCTGAGTCCAAGGAGGCTTTGCAGCATACCGGACCTCTCCGCTGAACCCAAAAACGGCTGTGGCCATGTGTTCTGACATTGCCACTGATTGTGTGGGGAGCTGTTTGAGGAAAGGCAAGTATATCGTGGCAGGCTCAATGCCTAAGTGTCTTAAAGCAAGTTTTCTGCCTTTCATAATGAGATTACAGAGACATTCAACTCCTGGGGAAAACGCATGCAATGGTTTTCCCAAGAATACCCATTGGATTGGCTGGGCTTTCTCGGGGGGTCTTTGGGCTAGGGCCCCCACTCCTCCTCCCTTTGTAAAGTGTACATACAGTTCAAGTGGCATTCCTGGGTTCCATCTGGCAAGTGTGCTTGATGATACCTGCTGTTCGATGAAATCAAGTGAGCTTACTGCCCCTGCACTTGTTTCTTAGGTTGCTTGAACTATTATCCAACAGTTTTGTCCACATCCCATTGAGTTCATATGTTGAAACTGAGTGATTTTGAAAGAGTATTACTAACCTGTGAGAATTTGACTGGGTTTGTTTTGGTCAAAAAATTGAATCTATTTTACTCATCTTTTAGTTTTGGTTTTAAAGTAAATGCATTACACATGTAAAGTGCTGAAGACAGAAGTGCCTGATGTGTTAACTTCTGTATTTAAAAAGTTCCTGCTTTACATTGTGGGTTCTTTTGATACTCTACAAAATAGATTCTTGGGGAAAATATAATGGATAATATAATGGAAATATAATGGATATAACAGATTTTTTTTCATGCTATTCTCTTGATGAATGCTGGATGCTACATGGGAAGATCTGGATTAATTTTGCTGGTTTTGTTTTGAGGCAAAATAAAAACAAAAGAGGTTATAGATTTGCTTTTAAGCAAAAGGATCAACATCAGCACTAAGAGAACAGTCTCAGTATGAACTAGGCATTCTAGATCTGCTTTTAAACTTTCACTTTTTAGCTGATACTCTGCTCTTGCTTTCACTTACAGCATTATTGGTTATAACAGCAGTGAGAAATACTAAAAAAACACCAGCTGCATGCAACTTACAGCATTCTAATGCCATTATCACTTGGTCCTCCTCTCAAACAGAGTAAAATTTCATCTACATCCGTATTGCCATAATTTTATATTTTGAAAGGAAAAGATGAGCATATATGCATCCCAGTGTCAGAAAGCTATTTACCATCTGTGCTTATAAAATAGGCATTCATGCAAACAACAAGAATAATTGCTAATTTATTTAAATCAGAGATTTCTGTTCCCTATTACTGGCAAAGAGTTTTGGTGGTTTTCAGTCTGATCTTTGAACTAAATAATAAAGAATGGTGTTCAGTTTTCTGTGCAAAAGCATGTTAGAATTTAGCTCTAACACTGCTTCTTGTGACTGCAAACTCTCCTATCATGTTGTTACCAGAAAACTGCACTAGCACATATTCAGCTATGAATAGAAGCACTGTTACACAAAGGATTTGGGACAGTAACCTGTCAACATAGCTTGACATTTCTTTCTCTCTCTCAGAGCACTTCATTAGTTGCTAATTTCTGAGAGCAGCATTTCAGCCAGTGGTACATGAATGTACCAGTAATTTAAATTAGAATGTTTCACTAGTTTGCTTTACAAATTGTCAGAGGCAGTAGCAGTAAAGTTTTCATAAAAGGCCATGGATATAACAGGTGTTTCTTACTTTGTCTACTGTGACTGTTCCTCTGTCAGGAAAGACATTCAATTGAATTGACGTGATTTGTTCTAGATAAATCCATGCAGGCTCTGTCTTACTGCTTTATTATCCAAATACTTTGAAACAGTCAGATTTTTTTTTTTCCTGTATCTTCCCAGGAATCAGTTTTGAGTGGGACTGCTCTGCAACTCTTCATGTTGTTCCTTCCACATGCCTTTTTTAGAGATAAATAATACAGTGAGCTTTCTTCCCCTTTTTCTTTGAAGAGATCCTGAAAATAATTTTTGGTGTTCACAGAGTGCTGACTGGATACACATAACTTGTTTGGTATTCTTTCAAGGCTCTTCCTCCCATTTTTTTGACAGTTCTTTGACTCCTAGCTAAAGGTGTGTTTTGTTCAGGCAACAACCATAAATAAGCTCAAATTGCCCTTCTGTGAAGAAAGAAGAAAAAGAAAGAGACAAATTCTCCAGCCTTCTCTATTTCTCCTTTATTTCCTTAGTTAAATTGCTGAATTATAAATTTCTTTGTCGGCTTCCCACATGAGTTTACACATTTTTTTCAGCCTCTGCAATACACTGTGCCTCATTTTGTGCCTTAGGTTTGTTTTTTTAATTTACAGTTACATGCTCAGGTTAATCCTTTAAATTCATGTGCCTCTTAGTTGTAGCTTTTTAATAACAATGCACATCATCTTTCCAGTTAAGCTGAACTCAATCCTTGCCATTTCTGTGTATAAGAAAAGATCTAAGCAGAGGATGTCCACACCAGTTGTTGTAACATGGAGGTTGCAGTGGGATTCCCAGAACTCAAATACTGCCTTGTTACTAGCCCTGTGTCACCTCTTCCCAAACCCTCCTGTGCTGGACACACAGGCAACTCTGACACAAGGAACCCAAGCAAATGGGAGAGGTGATGGGCAGCAATCTTCTTCATCAGTATGGCTTTTTGTAGACACAATGTGTGTCTTCTTGCCATTAGCAACAGGGAAATACACTCCCATCAGTGACTGAGAGACGGGGACATCTGAGTTTGGATCAGAAGCCAATTTTATTGCACATACAAGGCATTTTTATAGGGTTTTACTTGTATGGCACTTATATAGAGTTCTAGTTTTGGTAACAATTTCCCATTGGTTACACATTCTTCATGATGTTACATCACCTGCTAACATTATCTTACTGCAAAGTTTTACAACATGTTTCCTGGTCACTTCTTGCCCAGAGAGCATCTATCTGTGTCTGTCTGTCCCACAGTTTCTGCTCAATCAGGCGTAAGGTATCAGGCTTTTTTATCAGTTCCATTGTACTCTCCGTTTTATTTCCCATACTTCCTACTTTCTGTTCAACTAAAAATACATTCTAAAGTGACTTGTCTATTATTTTTTGCACACACTGTAAAATACAAGGCATAACCATAACAATACATAATATAATGCCTAATACATAGAAGCGTATTTTATCCATCCACCAAGTCCCCAACCCCCCAGAAGCTGACCTAGCCAATCAAGTCCGTCATCTAATTGCAGTTTGTGTTGGAGATCCGCCAAGGTCCTAGGATCCTCCTTGATCACCAGCTTCTGGGGTCGAATGGTTCTGCTGGTGATCTCCAGGCCCACAAACCTCCAAGGGGGCATCTGTTGAACTTTCTCATGCAGTTCAAACCCTGCAGCAATTAAAGCATCAATAGTTAGGTCAAGTGCATGTTGAAGCACATGGCTGTTGGGGGTGCACAGGAGCACATCATCCATGTAATGCAGGATGATGGCCTTTCCCACTGTGGCATGTACCAGGGACAGCAATGAAGCCACATACCATTGGCAAATGCTAGGGCTGTTCTTCATGCCCTGTGGCAGTATGGTCCAATGGTAGCGTTTCATTGGGGCTGTCTCTAGCAAGACGTCTCTCTCTGGGAAGATTGCAGCTATTCGGGTTGGACCACAGACTCCCTGGCTGCTCACAGTCTGCAGCATTTGTGTCTGCACACAGTGCCACCCTGTGCTCCAACTCCGATTTCCCAATATCGGACGCTCTTCAAAATCATACTTGGAAGAACCTTGTGTAATGTGTAATTAGTGTAATGCCTTCCTTAATGGCACTGAGGGCAAATACTAGGAGCTTTGGATCTGGAGTTATTCCAACTCCACCTTGTCTGCCCATCAAGGACCATCCCTACCCCTTTGTCTGGAAAGTTCTGTGTTCTGTAGTAGCTGGTTGGTGCCAGAGTTTTGTATCCACCTCTTTATGTACCCGATTGGCTAGAGTCCTTTGTACCACCCTCTGTAATCCCCACCTTCCTGGATCCCATTGGTTGTTGTAATGTCCCACTCCCTGTTTAAAAGCTGATACACAGCAGCATCTGATGCTCTTCTCTCTCTGATCCCTTCAGCGTCAATAAACCCTGTTGGAACCTCACAGAGAGAGCCTCCCTCGCCTCCTTTGCCTGGATCCTGGTTGTTGTTGCCCTTCACAGGTTCATCAGAGGCATCACCCGTGCCCTGTTGTTCCCCACACCTGCCATGCTGCCTTGGTAGCTAGCTGGGGCCGGAGAACCCCATCGGGTTTTGGAGGGCAGACACGACAAGGACATTTAACAGCTACCCTTTTAAGGGTAAGTTTCAGGTCCCACTTTGGCAAGGATTTGCCACGTTTCACAAGCAAAGCAAGCATTAGCTCAAAAAATGCTTCTCTCTTCATTAGAGAAGGCATGTTCTGCCTGGCTCACCTCCTTCTCCATGGAGGGATTATTTCAGGTCCACTTCTGGTTCTTGCACCAGCACTTCCAGTTCCAAGAGGCTTGATGACAGCAGCACAAGTAGGCTGGTCCATGCTCCTCACACAGGGGCACCAATTATCAATGATTGAGAGATGGGGACATCTGAGTTTGAATCAGAAACTGATTTTATTGAGTATACAATGTCACCCTGGTTTTGAGGATTTTTCTAGGCCTTCTGATTTGTCTTTCATTTTGGAGTCAGAAATTTTACTTTCCCGTATTTTTTACTATAAACAATAGCTTTGTTTTCCTAACTGTCCTTCATTGTTTACATATTTTTAGGTAGGAGGAGAAAGTTGATCAACAGTTATCTTGACCAATGTGGTTTGGGAGGTGGGATTTCATCCTCCAATCCACAAGCAGTTTTGGAAATGTATAAAATTGAATTTTGTAAATACACTCAGGCTTTTTCTGCTTTGTTCATCACCGTGTCCTTGTGAAGTTCTTTTGTGTCATGTTGTGGCAATACAAGCGATTATATAGGGTTTTACTAGTATGGCACTTATATAGGGTTCTAGTTTTGGTGACAATTTCCCATTGGTTACGCATTCTTCATCACGTCACCTGGTAACATTATCTTATCCCAAAATTTCCCAGCATGTTTCCTGGTCACTTCTTGCCCAGAGAGCATCTATCTGTGTCTGTCTGTCCCACAGTTTCTGCTCAATCAGGCCTAAGGTATCAGGCTCCTTTATCAGTTCCATTGCACTCTCTGTTTTATTTCCCATACACTCCTAGTGAAAATTTGTATGAGGATAAATGAAGAGGTAAGCTAGACCTATGAATTCCAGTGACAAATGGTATTCCACAAACTACATCAGTCAAGTCCTATGTTTGTTTTCATCTTCCTTTCTGCAGTAACTGGCATTAAATATCAAACTGTCTCCAGGAGTATCCCTTGACTGTCACCTTAGATAAAGTAGTGGTATTTTCCAATATCCTGTATCTTGGCAGAATAGAACACATGTTTAAGAATTGACATCAAAATATTAGTTCCTATGTCAGCTGACAAAATACTGGAACCAATTACTGACTTGGACAGAAGAAATGGGTATTTGCATGTGACCTCTGCTGATTTGAGCTATGGAAACAATAAATGTATTCCAACAAGTCATTTGCTACTTCTACAGTAGAAAAATAAATACCCCAAGCCGTGCTCTCTTGTTTTCCTTTTCAAATTGGAAAACAAATCATTGGTTCATCTAGGAAAACCAGTCATCGAAAAGGGGGCTGAGACCAAGTGGTTTGACTGTGCATACTAAGTACCATTTGCAGATTGTAGTACTTCTGTTAACTTTGCCAATCACTCTGTTACATAGTTAGGTAAACAGAAATGAACTTTGAACTTTTGCTTCCCTTTAATTACCCAGTTCACATAATGAAAAATATATCAACGTACAGTAGCATAGGCAAGTGTAACCTGATTTTGAAGGGTTTGTGATGTATTTTCCTCAAGCATCAAAGAATTTGAGACTCTCGAGTATATATCATATCTAAATTTTTAAGCTTCAGCACATAAATATGATTAGGTTTGTCACACAAATCACTTGTTTCTAGGAAGATCTTCATATGTTCTACAGGTTTTTGAAAATATGGCTGGATTAGATTGCCCATTTGGAAGTTTTTAATTTTTGTAAGACATACATTAAAAAGACAAGTTATATTTCTTTCTCAGATTGCTAACCCAGTTTTGTGATAGAGTTAAAAACATGAATTTATAGATCATAAACATTGGTGTGCTAACTGAAAACCAGAATGCTATTGGTGAATTCCTTAGTCATGAATTTCCCAAACATAACTTAGCAAAGCATTAAAAATAGCACGAGATTTCATCCATCAAAACATAAATCTCCAAATAATTTTCCTTACAGTTTTGCTTTTTGATCATTATATTTCAATGAACAAAATTACTTCAATGAGCTTTAAATTCTGTTTGCTATAGGAGGAAGTTGGCCTTGGATATTAGGAAGCAGTTCTTTACTGTGTGCATGGTCAGACACTACTGGCACATCTTGCCCAGAGAAGCTGTGGCTGCCCCATCCCTGGAGGTGTTCAAGACCAGATTGGTCTGAGCAACCTGGGGTAGTGGAAGGTGTCCTTGTCCATGGGATTGGATGAGCTTTGGGGTCCTTTCCAACCCAAGCCATTTGATGAGTCCATGAACAGCTTACATTGTATATTTCTGGGTGTGTTGCCAGGGCATATTTGGAGATTTGCATGCCTTCACACTTTTGTCTGTAGTCATTTACCTAGCCAATCCTATTAAATCATCTTTGAAAAGGATATCAGTTTTTACTACGATTTTTGCCATTATATTCAATGGCAAATTGAAAGTCATTACAAGTTTAAACTATCTCACTAGCAGTAAAGAGATGCAGATTAGAATGTTATGTTTTTTCATAACTTTCCATTCAGAGCAATAATTTTGCTGAACTATTACATTTCCTATCAAGAAAACAATTGTAACATCAAAGAAAAGACTTAATTACTTACGGCAGCTAGCTCAACTCACAAAAACATGGAGTTCCCAGATTACATAAGTAATGAACAAATGAAACATATCTTTCCATTTTAAGGGACCTTCCCACAATTCACTAGCAGCTTCAGGTCTGCCAAAAACTTTATAAATACTACAGTATGAGAAGCATTATACTTACATTTGATTAAGTCCTGGCTTGTGTTTTAGCTTTCCCAAGAGACCACACATGGCATACCAGTCATAAAAGAGGCATGCATTTAGGCTGTCCTCTTTCTAAACATGCCTTCCTTCCCTACAGCTTTCTATTGGTGTAGGGCTTCTATAAGCTACATCAGGTGTCATCACAGTTATAACTGACAAGAAAATATACTCTATTTTATTTATTTATGCTCCTGAAGAACCATTGTATAAACTTGATGCTCTGGATACTGACTTGTAACTAGGGGCCCCTCATGTTAAGACTGTTTAAAAAAAAAGGTCCTCCTGTCACATGCCCATCCTTTACCAGCGGTACAAATACCTGACAGCTGCAGCTTCTAAACTATGGGGGTGATTATGGTTCCTTTTCAGTCATGTGCTTTGAGCAATGGTGTTTTAAGGTCTGGCTGTTGAGAAACTGAGCTGTCTGCAGAGCAGGGGGAAATGGAGCATCTCATCAGACACCCCAAGTTAGGCTTCCCTTGCTCATTAGTCTGACCCTGCAGTCTTTGATTCACATGAATGGTTAGCAATGAAAAGATTTTTAGAGTATTTGGAGCCATTTAGTTTCCTATATCTTCAATTCTGTATTTAATTAAAAAGAAGCAGTTTTCTCTGTATAATTTTTTCTCAATACATATTTTGTCTTTCCAGTAAATAAAACAAAACCAAGTAGGTATAAATAAAGCTGTCATAGGTCCTAGCAGTGGCAATGTAATTTCTCATTCCTGAATCAGAAAACACATTAAAAAACTTACTTTACTGATTATATTGATCAATCTGTTTTATGTAGATAATTTCTTAGATTTACATATCTTACTTTAAAGCTAGGATTGGAGTATTGTGCAGGAAATAAAAAATAGGGCACACTTTTGTCACAATCCAACAACAACATACATATCCATCCTTCTTTTATCTAGAAATATTTAAGCAAAACATCCTGTGTCATTGCTGAGACTGATGAAAGAGTTAATCACACTGAAAGGATCTAATTCTGCAGCACTTCGACCCTGCAAAATCTGGGAGTGTGGCAACATTGCAGTGAGAAGTCTTGCTGAGCAGCTGAACTCTGCATTTTGAGTGAGCAGGGTTCTGCTGGACTGGTTCTGGGTTCTGCAGAACTCTGTGGAGGCAGAGAAACAGAATCATCAGCCTGTGATGAAACTTTTAACACCCTACAATTCAGAAAGCTAGCCCAGCAGGCTTTGAACTTGTAAAAACTCAAAACATGCACTTGGAGCAGACCTTTTAAGATGAAGCCTGTTTTATCTAAACACTGTATGTTTTCTGATCATAAGTACAGAGAGCTCCTTCAGAGATGCCAAATCTTTTTATAGTTAAATAGTTTCCTTTTAAGCTTAACTTTTTATGCACATAATATTTTTGGAGCAGACAGGTTCTATAAAAGCAATAAGGATTCATTTGCATTCACAGTGAAGAAAAAATATTTTCCCTTGAGGGAACTCAAAAGTTTTAAAAAAACATAAGCTCTGCCATATGAAATTTAATGAGAGGGAAATTATATCTTGTACCCAGCTCTTCATACTATGATTATGTTCTAAGGTAAAAAATCTGCATTAAAGAATTAAAACTTTTTTTGGATATGTTTGATCTCTTAGTAACTGACTGACTGACTGATGTTTAAAAATCTACCTGGAGTGGATCGCACTTAACTGGGTATTATTTTTTCAAAGATAAATATCCCAGATTTAAACCTGGGTCCTTAGCCCAGAGGGTTTGCTATTTCAATGCTGTCTATGTCATGATATCAGCAATATTTGTATAGACAGGAACTAGAAATATAAATGCATTTAGTTATCACACTTTCGGATTTATGCTGAGCACGACCACTACAGCAGAATTGTAATCCCCTTTGCCCCTGTATGCTAACTAATTTTGTTTTGGAAATAAATGTAATCGTTATCATAAGGTAAATGCGATTTAAAATGTTAAGCTACTTACCTTGTTCCTCCTTGCTTTCTTCAGAACTGCTTAGAAGTCAAAGGCTGATGACAGTGTCAGGTGAATAACAAGAAATATTTTTGTCCTCAGAAGAATTAAAATATATAGAACTATGCTTAAAAATTGGGCAACATTACTGAAACTATATTACATTAACAATTGAGCAGCCATTCATTTTGCAAGACTGTGACTGGTTTATATTGAATATAGCCTCATTCATTTCAGCTTCATCTGGGATAAACACACACCTGTCTTAGAGGAGTGTTGCTGCCAGATGAAAAATTGTTTGCAACTGGTGGGTTAAGACAATGCTTATTCTTCAAAAACCACTGGCCTGTGGAACCAAAGAATGCTCATTCTGTAGTAAGAACAGGAAACAATCAGCTCTGTTGTGCCAACTTTTGCCAGTTCACTGGGCTGTCAGGTGTCAGTCTGGGGTTGGTGACCACCAGAGACCACCAGAGAGATCGCCAGGACAGAACAACATGAGGAGAGGGGAAAAAACACGTTAATGATTTGGAGGAAATGTTTATCATACATATGTTTATTCCAGGATAATCAATGGAGATGTATGTAAAATACAGTATATAAACAGGAGCTTCTTCTATAATCAGTATGCACAATTTTCAGAGGAGATACCTCCTCATGCATCTGGCCAAATAAAGAATTCCTGCTTTGTAATGCTACATTGGTCTTATGGAGTTTTATTTTTACAGATTTTTGGTAAGAGTTTCACCACGACTGTCATCCACACAACACAATAAATCCAAAGTACATCCTTAGTATGGGATTTCCAGGTAGGATCACTTTGAAAAATAAGGACTACCAGTCCATAGGTACTAACTAGATTTAGGAGGAGATGGATCTCTCAGAATATTAAGGGAGCCTCAGAAAGTGGGTCATAAAATTTATATCAATTTATAGGTTGAAGGTGTCACTCTAATATTTTTTTCTGTAAAACTAGTAATATAGTCAGGACAGTTTTACTGATTTCTTAGTTAAAAGATTATGTATGGGCCACAATTTTCAAAGACAGAGACATGGCAGGCATATAATATCCAGTGCTCCATGCACAGTTATTCCAAATATTGAGCCTACCATCAAATGTTGTTGCTATTAGTGTGATGTCCATGAGTTAAAATAATTACCGAAAAGTTGAAAAACATTGGTTTCTCTCTGTTCTCATTTAATTTTTTAAACTGTTTTCAGAGCAGACAATATGTTTTTCTCCTTTGCAGATTCAGGTGTTAGCAAGGACATGGAAACAAGCAGTTGTTGTGACATGTGACCTACATTCTCTCTGTAATTTTTTACACTTAAAATCCTTTCTTGGCTTCTGCCCTAGGAAATAAATGCTACCAGTTTAGGAAATTATGTGATATAATTATAGAAGGATAACTTCTGTATCAGCAACCTTTTTTTGAGATCTATGGCAATATAGTTAACGAACTGTTTCAAACTGCAATAAGCTGGTAGCAGAATTAATGTATTAAGTAGAACAAAAAGAAAGAAAAATAACTATAACAGTGTCTTACGTTAAAGAATTTTGTATTGTTATATAGCAGTATGTGGTAGCCCTTAGGGCTACCCCAAACGGCAGGACCCTCCCATGGAGAGGGGGTGAGGCCTGAGGCCTCTCTGACACAGAGAGCCCTGCAGCCCACAGGCTGTCACAGTTTAACCAAACTCACTCCAGGGAGCCTCTTGGAGAAACAGTCTTGCAGTCATGGAGAGAAAAGTGATTATCCGCAGGAGCCTTTGCTCATCCATGCAGATTGTCTTTCCCCGGTTTGCAGTTGTGGTTGTCAGTTACTATGTGTCAGTTTGTTATTGGTCCCAGTTCTTAGCCCTGCCCTCAGGTTACTGTATAAAAGTAGAGCTCTCCCGAGCTTCTGGGTTCCTTGACTTTAGTTCTTCAAACCTCGATGCCCCGGACCCTCGGGAGCCCCACAATAAAGAAGGCTGAAGAGAAGAGGAACCCGTCTCGCAGTCTTTCTTATTCAGGCGTCGCCTGATCTTCCCCGGAGCCAGGCTGCCTTAACAGCCTCTCACAAGGAGCTGAAATCACTGTCCACCACCCGAGTGCCTGCGCGCTTGGTGTGCCAGGGTGCCTTTTTAAAGGCACTTCTACCAGGGACAGTCGCGGCGCTTCGAAGACCCCAGGTGGCCGCGGCAGCAGTATACCATGATACTGTCAACTGTGAGAATTCAAAACCAAAAAGCCAGTCCCCCAAGAAACATACCACTGACTTTAATGAACATTAAAACAATGATAGCAAAAAATTATTTCCTTTTCCTCCTCCTAAAGTACATGTCAATTCAAGAAATTTGTTCCTAAGAGAATAAAATCTAAAAGGGAAGAAATGGTGCATCAAACTAGCAGCTAAAAGAGATGACATAAAAGCAATTACGTTTTAACATAACAATTATTCTAATACACAAGAAAACTGCTAAGTATATCACAAGAGTAAAATTATTACACCAGACTCTTTTTAATGCTTTGAAAATCAAAAAAGATCCACTGTAAGTAATGACATATTGCTGCAGTACAGTACAAAATCATAGTTGAAGTATGTAGGTACAAAATAGAAATATTTAATGGCTATTTTCACTATTCCATTTAAAATAAAAAGCATCCTGATGTAATTTTTCATAAATAAAAAGTCTAGTAATATGGTAGTGGGAACACATCTTTCAGAAAAGGAAATGATGGCTAAAGGATATTTAAATGTAAGTATTTAAAAATATTTTAAAAGTGTAAGGAGTTGAAATCAAGAGGATGTGACGAAGATTACCCTAAAGTAAGGGTTCTATATGTAATTTTTGACAGCCACATCTGATGACATTTCTCTCACAATACAGTGATAAACCATTTAAAAAGAAGCTTTCTATTTAATTTTCTCAGGAGGAGAAAAAGCAGAGATTGAGGAATGATTAGGAGGCATGTCATATATGCAGGAAATACTCTCACTAGAATATGCTCAAAGCAGTCTTCAATCTATTATCCAAGAAGTTCACTATACAATATTTAAAAGCTGGACACTGGTTTGGCAAAAGCTATCTCAGTGACAATTCTCCACTAATAGCAGCTAAATAAAATACATGCCTTCTGACGTTTTTGTAACAGTTTTTCTTTTCGCAAAATCTTGGTTATATTTTAATTTGAGGGAGTATCAAGCTGTATTACTACACAAAATATTTTTTAAAAAATGGGTGGTAAATTTGCATACTGCAAATGTTAAACCACAGAATTTCTTAATACCATATGTTCTAAACATCAAAACCATAAATGCATAAAGATCAGCTGGACAAATTCAGGGAAGAAAAAAATCTGACCTGTAGTTAAAAGGCTCAGGAAGCCCTGTAGGTCACTGTTTGAATTTGGAATAGTAAATGGGGAGAAATACCTCTATATACTTCCTTCAGCCTCGAAAACTAATGGCTGTGTTTTTGAAAATTAAATTTTGCATTCGTTTAGTTCTCCAGTTATACCACTCAAATAAGATTCTTCTAGAAAACATTCTTTTCTAATCTGGCACAGGGAAGATATGATATATAATTAATGCCTTTGCAGCCAGTCTTGAAACATTGTTTTAATACAGGGGTAGAATTTTCACTTTTTAAAGACAGATATCTCTAAAAATGCAGTAAATTTTAAAGTGCACTGCCAAAATATTAATATAGATTTAATACTTAATATCATGAATTTTGCTTAAGTCACTTATGCAGAGCAAAGAAATATCTGATAAAGCAGTTACATAAATTAACATTTTGTGCATGATGTGTTTACAGCACAGCATGCGACTGTACAAAGCAAAAAGGCACTTGGAGTATTTAAAGATGAACAAGCCATCAATCAATATTGGCCTGTGGAGAAAAATAATTTTATCCAAAGCAAAAACCACAATGTGGATTAGAATGAGTGATTAGTAGACAGGACTCAAAAAATAAGAGTCTTGGTGATAAAGATATGAAAAACAAGACAAACAATATTTGCTTTTAAAAATGGGGTTTGGGGATTTTTTTAAGTCTATTGCACATCAGTGTAGCTTTGCAGGGCTCATAGTGGCAGGATGCTGATCAAACAGGTGAAAGGGGCTTTTTTTCAGTGCTGGAAATGTATTCTCCAAAGCCCGGTGATTTGTACCCTTACCTTGTCCTCCCAAGACTGTTTATGTGTTTTATGATAAATACTCAGCATAAAATAGAAATAAGCCTCAAAAGGGTCCAGAACAGATGATGACAATGACCCCCCTGGCCACTCCAGCTATGAGTTTATACATCCACAGCAACATACTGGAATATGTTCTTTGTAAGATGGGATATTCTTACAGAGAAATTACTCCCTGACCAATGCTGGGCCAGTGTTACAAGTAAACAACCTCAGGGTTCCTCAGTTGAGCTTCTTCCTTGGCTGTGACCACTCCAGATGTCAATGAAACACAAGATACTGGCCAAAATCCTTTGGGCTGTTAATAAATGCCATTTCTGGTATATATGAATAATGTTTTAGCAAATTACAGAAATTTTAAATGCCCTCATGCTACCAATAAAACAGCTTCATTCTTGACCTTATTATTTTTCCATTTGACAGTTGTCTCTCTGACAAATCAACCCAGTTAAAAACTGTGGGTAAAACACTGCTGTTAGCAACTTAGACATTACATTTTTTAACCTTGAAAATATAGACAAGTTATTTTTTTTCTCTAGTGACTCCAGAAGTAAATAAAACTTGAATGCTTTTTTCTCAAGTTTTTAACTGTTGAGGTCAGATTTGAAACTACAGGAATACCTGAGGCTGAATTAAACAAGTGAACAAAATTATGACAGTGGTCTCTATATAAAGTTTAACTTTTAGAATTCAGAAGTGTATACAAAAATAATATATTGAACAGTATTTCTAAAATATATATCAGTATCCTATCAGAGGAAACAGATCTATGATTTCTGGACTATGTAGGGTAGTAACATTCCCCTTTTTCACCACCTTGAAGCTCTCTGTTGAGGCAAAGCTCCAGATGGATATAGCTCAAAAAGCATAAATTAAAGCAGTGAAGCTCTTTTCACTCTTCATTTGTTGACTGAATAAAATAATTTCCCTCATAATGCAGCTCTGTTTGTTTCCTAATTTACTTTTCTCATGTGGAATAGCTGAGTTCACTTTTATATTTTTGGAAGCTGTAGAATACCAATGATAGAAGTGAAATGCGATGATTGTGCCAATATGCAGAGACTGATAAATACAAGATAATTAAATGCTCCCTTTGTGTTTTGGAGTTGTTTAAGATATAGGTTTCCTTACTTTTATTTCTTTCTCCTCTTCCTTGTATTGTTTCCCCTTTCCTCAGTCCATCCTTCCTCCTTTTCATTTGCCCAACCTCCCTCCTATTGTTTCCCCATTGAAAATAACATTCTGGCTTCTGGTTTTTCTCATCAACTCTACTAGGAGGATATTAAAAAAAAATCCCTATACTTCCTTTGGGACATGATTCGCCACAAAGGACGGATTTTCACTAATACTCTGACATGAATAAATAGTGGGGGCAGGTGCCTTTTGCTCCAAGTGAGTGCACTCAGGCTGCCTGCATCAGAAATGTGGCTCTGAGAGCGGTTCAGTCCCTGTCCAGCAGCTCTGCTGTGAACATGTACATGCAGGAGGAAGCATTCATTTGGCAGAGCTGTGCCCTTTTTCCTTCCACAACCCCCTCCAGTTCACAGATATGGCTGGTTGCAGAGAAAGAAGCAGACTGAAACACACATGGACAAAAAGGAAGCATCAGAACTGAGACACTGGTGCTCCCTACCTTGGTTACTTCTCTCTCCACACAGTCAAGAGAATGATCCTGAGGCACCCAATGTTGCAAAGCAGGTGTGTGAAGCAAACGGTTCTGAATACATTCCCTACAATTCTTTCTCAGTCCCTTTTCTTTGGAACAGGGAGACTGTCGTAAAAAACAGAATAGAATAGACTGTACTAACTAAACCAGAGGCCTTCAGTTCACTTTCACTTTGTGGGGATTTTTTTCATTTCTATTTCCTTATTAAGCAAAAGTTGCTCCACTGTACTTGTTTGGCACCACAAAGGGGTAAATAAATTCTTTAGATGGCTGCAGTAGCAAGTAGTGCTGCATGTTGTTATTTTACAAAGCGTCCAGGATAAAGATTTTATGACAGACAATTCTATGTTCAATCCTCTGCTTACTGATACGAAGTCTGACCAACAAGTGTTCTTGTACAATGACTCTCAATGCAGTTGTGATATTAGTTACATTATTTTGAATGCTAATATTTTGTATTCATGTTTACTAGGAGGTATTCAGAAACTGGAAAATGTAAAGGGCAATGCATAAGGGGTTGTTTTATTTGTAAAAATGTATACAGAGGAGGAGCCACTACAAAAGGACTGGATGGCAACCTAGACTAAGCAGGAGGTGTGTGCTTGAGGACATGTGTCCATTGTTTATGGGCACAGCAACCAATAACACCCCAGAGAGTGTCAGTCTGCTGCCAGCGACTCTGTTAAAACCAATCGAATCGCGTGACACAATGCAAGACGCTGGAAAACAAGATTGATGAAACCTACATGACCATCATGGGAAATTAAAACACCAGTCCCCTCTGTTAGAAAAAAACCCTGTTTTTCAGAGGAAATGTCCCTTACCCAGCCCCCCACCCCCCTTCATTATTTGCATATTGTGCTGCCTAAACCCCACTGATGGTTGGGAAGTAAACAGTACTCGATACCATAACAGGAATACAGTGGAAGCACTAATCTCTAAGTTGTGCAGCCTCCATGGTTCTCTTGGTTTAGTTTAGCACTCTTTACACCTCTGACTGTGTCCAAAATCCACATTTCTTTATGATCTCCAGCTTGAACTCCATGAGAGTAGTGCTATGATAATGTGGTAAGTTCAGTGTAGCATTTACTGATTAGAATGTGGATGAAACAGCTTGCAAGTAACTTGGTGAGGATCTAATTGCAGCCTAGAAGCTTAAAAGAAACCAGTGACAATGCAACAGCTGGAATTTTTTAGCTGAATAGAATCACAGAATAGTTTGGACTGAAAGGTACCTTTTAAAGGCCATTTAGTCCAACACCTCTGGAATGAGCAGGGATATTTTCAACTGGAAAGATTGCCCAGAACCCCATCCCATCTGACTTCCAATGTTTCCAGGGATGGAGGACCTACCACCTCTAAGGGCAACCTGTACTACTCTTTCATTTTTTTTATTCTGTTTCACATTATTCAAGAGCATTGGTTATTGGACAGAAGGACTTAAGGATGGCTTTTTAGAGAGAAGAAAAAAAGAGAATACATAGAAACAGAGTTGCTGTACCCTGTCCTTTCCATTAAGCATTAAAAAAAAAAAAAATTCAGAACAATTTAATGACAGAAAAGAAAGAAAAATATTATTCTCATTATCCCATAAACTTTACCAATTATTTTAAGGCAATAACAAAACAATTAATTTCAAAATATTTTTAGATGTCAGAGACAGGACCAAATTGAAACTACTCACATGTGAAAAACAGCCTTACGTTTTCATATTTAAGCTTGATTCTCCTTTATTATTTTCACTGACATTACCATATTCTCCCTGTATAGAAACACTTCTAGGATTTATGGTTTCTATTTTAAAAATGCAACAAAAATTTTCTAATGTGTTTATTGCTGAAACACTAAATTAACTTAAATTCCAAAAATTAAAGTACACTGCTTAGTGTGTAAGCAGTGGAGATGCAACCAAGGGATTGCTTTCAAAAGTGTAAATTTTTATTCACTGTGAAACAGAGATACCTGTTTTACAGTGGTCATTTTTTATGAGCTCCACCAGAAATCATGCTGACATGACAGAAAGACTGCACTTAAAGAAGTCTGCGCGTTAACCTAGCCTCTGATGTAAAAATGCCATTAATATAGAGACATGCATCACTGATCTGTAAAAAGTGTAGTGAGTTGATATCACAGGGAGACAGAAAATGTAAATCTTAAATATAAAAATTATCTTAAGGCAAATAAAGAATATATGTAATCACATATGTAAGCTTAGAGTTAGAAATCTTCACAAATACCTGAACCAATGTCAACAGCAGCAACTGATGCCTCATTGCTATGGTATCCCATTAATTTTTCAAGGAAAAACATGAGGACAGATTCCATTTTGCTTCTTTTTTCCCCCATTAATCAAAAAGAAAGTACGATACTATTACTGCCTCAGGGGGGTTCTCCCCAGCAGCTGGGGTTCTTGGATTTCAGCTTCTCTCTAGCTTCCCAGATTGTATCTTTTGACAATCTGGGGCAAGCAGTTTCTTCCCAACTAGCCAAATTTTCAGGCCACACAGGAAAATAAGACGAGACTCTGTGATCTTCCAGACAGGGTTTATTCGCCGAAAGACTGCCAACGGTCTCAGCACCTTTCCTTTTATCCCGTACTCCGGGGTGGGGTTTACAGAAGGCTGGCAGCCTGCCAAAAACAGACTAATGCAAAGCCTTACTTTTTTCAAACTCCCAGGGGCTTGCTCTCTATAGGAGAGCAGCCCCTCCCTTGACCCTCCTGGTTCCCCACAACCTACTAGGTCCCATAATAGCATAATGCCCAGGGTCCTGTGATAGGATGTGCAGAAATATACCATGTTATCCTAACCAGGACATCCACTGTACCCCTTAGTACATAGGGAAAGGATTATTACTTTCTTCCAACCACCAGTTCATTTCTGAAACAGAAAATATGCTTGTTAGAATCTACACACAGAAACACCTCTATTATACTCTGAAAATTGTTTTTGTTTATTTGCTAGATGGCTAGTTTCTTGATCTAAAATCACTTTATAGTGTGTTAGATCATAAGATTAAATTTGAGAATTTGTATTTATTTTAGACAGTCTATCTAGTCTTCCTCCTTTTCCTCAGACTGTTTGATAGAACAGCCCCTCATTAGAAGGAGAAGTATTTTTACAGCCTTAAAAAAAGTTTACCTATCAAAGTAAACATAAATGAGGATTTGTTTACAGTGAGCTCTCAAAGAAACTATGTCTGCTGCTCATAGGTAGTGTATTGATCTAGACCAGGACAGCATTCCATGTTTAGGAGCTAATGATCCACACAACAGTTCACCTGAGTAGGCAGAGGGTTTTGCTAAATATGCAGGGTGGCTTTCAGAGCTGTTCTGTGCTGCACAAAGTTCTTGGCTGCAGGATAAACTCAGCAAGCCCACTGGAACAGAGGAGCCCACAGGCAGCACCCACTGCGTACCAGTGGTTTCACCACATGCCTGGCCTCACCTTTACCTACAAGTGCAGTAAGGAGTTCTCATTACATAATCCCTTAGGAATGATGCTGTTTTCTTGTAATGAAACAATGGAATATCTCACAGTACTGAAAGGGAGAGCTTCTCTCCACAGACAGGATCTACTCTGCAGAGTGTGCCATGGGAAAATCCATCCAGGTTACATCTCATGGCACACAAATTCAGGTGCCCCAGCCACCCATGGAACATTAGGTTTCATCCCTACCTGTATTACTCTTCTTATTTTGTCTAATTAACATAGTTATCTCATTAAGCCATTTGTTATTAAAGCCTTTTTTACTGATCCAGAAAAAGTCCTGCACCGTCTCTCCCTCATTTCAACTCTTATCTTCCACCCCCAGTACTGAACAGGCAGATACATGACATGACAGGTATAAAAGCATACAGGTATGCTTTTAAAGCTTATCCTCTGTGTTTGACGTTGTTTAATACTTGTTTCTATATTTTCCATCTTCAGCAATAGTTTCAAGTTCAGACCTCAGAAGAATTAAATAAATGAATTCTACTGACTCTACCATGCAAGTATCTAATCCATAATCCATAGGCTGTAATCATGGAAATGCTTGCATAAACCCATAATCTTTCACAGCGCTATTCCTCCTGTGAAATACATTTAAGTAAAAGATCAAATGTTTCCATGACTGAGGCCTGACTTTCTTTCAATCCCACATATTTGATGGTTGAGCTAAAGCATTTCTGTTCTTCCTTGTCTCTCTCCTTCCTGACTTATCATAGCTGCTGAGTAGATTTCTGTAAAAAAGGTGAACAGAGAAAATCAGAAAGACATCAGGGAATAACTTAGAGGAGAAAAGAAAACAGTGGAGATAGTAGCAATGGTCTTTATATGCAAGAACTACTTTAAGACCACACAAAGTCAAAGCAAATGGTGTAAATATTTATTCTTTAATATCATGACAACCTAAAGCTGTAGATATTGAACAGTTATGCATGAATCAACTTGATTTGTAAAAAGTAGGCTTGCAGTCATATGTTTTCAAGGTCTCAAAATAAGGTGTCTTTCAGGCCTACTTCTAATTATTTATGATTACCTGGTTTTGATTACCTGTAAATTTCTCCAGTTTTTTTCATTCCTTTAATTTCATATACTGTCTTGAGAACACACGGGAATTTAGGCTGCTTTTTGATGAAGTTTTGTGTTATGAGATATTTTGAATAATATATGATAATGGATTCATTTCAGAAACTGGCAGAATGTCTAACATAATCATATTAGGCTTGATTGAATATCTAAATCATAAATCATATAAAATTGAGGGAGTCTGAATGTATAAAACATTATATGTGAGTTTCCAAATTGCTAGATGCCGATTTTTTAATATCTGTTAACGGAAGTTACCAGATGAGGTTTTGCACATGTCAGAGTTGAGGGCACTTTTATTTACCCACTCTTCAAATATGTAATGGATAATCCATTCTGGTTATTTATTTAAGTAACCCATAATAGCTCTGTAAGTTACAGGTAAAAAGAAGGGTAAAATTGGCACCCTGCACCATTCTGCCCTTCCTTATTATCTCCATCTAATGAACTGTGTAAGAAAAAAAAAAACTGTGCCCCTTCTTTTTTCATAGGGTATTTATAGGCCAGCCAGTTAGATTATTTTATGAAATTTCATCCGAATGTGGACAGAATATGTGCACCCTCTCTATTACAATGCAAATGCTCAGTTAAGGTACTTAAGAATCATGTAGCAGCTGTGACAGTGCCAGAGGTAATTAAACCCAGGTTCTAAAGATAAATTTAAAAGTGCATGGTGCTGCATCCCATATTTGATTTTTCCTCAATTGCTAATTATATACTTTTATTCTGATAAATTTTACTTAGACTGGAATCTTCCTGTTATGCATTCACATCAATAACAAAAATCAAGTCAACAACTTTGTTTCGCTTCTGCCAAGGTCTCCATATACAGTTAAGCTTCTGACAACCTTCACCTTAGCTCCTGTGCTGGTTTTATAATGGTGTTATGAACTAGAAAATATCATGTATGATAATAATCAGACACTCAGGTAGAAGAAGCCAATTCTCTTGCTTAGGTTACCTCTCTTTGAAAAGTCTCTTTGTTTCTATCTGTTTTTTCATATTCAAAATCTTCACTTAAGGGACACTGTTTTCCTTGTAGTTTGAAGCTTGTGGGCAACCTGAACGCACAGAGGTACAGGCACATGTGTCAATGTTGTGGAGCTACTTCTCATAGGGTTTTTAAGCTATAATCATAGAGGCTAAATACAGTTTTTCCTTCACTTGTAAATATCGATCCCAGTATTATAGGTAGATGTCAGTTTATTCAGTTCTCTGTCTGTCTGTACTTCCTTAAAAATTTGTACATCATCTTCTGCACCTCCAAATACACATGCTTCATCATAGTCAGAAAATGCTTTTGTTTAACTTTACCAAAAACTTCAGAAAGATACATTGGATAAAATATTACTCAGATAACTAAAACTGACCAAGAATAGAAATCTAAGATTATGATTACTTAGAAAATTGAACTGTGATGTATTAAATTATGTTTATGAAAGTAGTTTGAGCACTCTAAAAGTTACAAATATTTCAATTCAGCAGTTTGACATTACCACATTATAATTTTTCAAAGAGTTGAACTTATCAATTCCATCCTATTGCACTACCAAATAAGTATGTAGAAGTGTAACTTTGACAATATTGCTTAACAGAGATTCACTAGCATGCAATTCTACTTGGACTACCAAGTTCTGCAAGACTTGGCTCCATTACTTCCTTAGATTTCAAAGACTTTTAAATTTTTTCTTTCTCTTGTTCAACTGCAAAATGGTATGACACTGATTCTAAAAGGCTTCTGAAAGAGCTGCAGAAGAGGAACTAGAGAGCAGTAAACCTGAATTCTTCACAGGGCAAGTTGCTGGAAACCATCCAAAAGAATAAAATTAATGGGAGTGTGAATAAATTATCTTGACTGGGAAAGAATCTGTATGGGTATTTTATAACTTTACACACAAATCCAGTGGCATTCTTTGAAGGAGTTAGAAATCATGTACATTAGAGAGATCCTGCTGACACAGTCTGCTTCAGTTTTCAAATAATGTACCCCTGTTTTTGTAAGATGAGGCACAGTGGCAGTGCCTCTGTCTCAAAAGGCAAAGAGCAAAACTCAAAGAGGAACTCAGATGAGTGTGAAAGACTTGGTATACCTTCTGTATTGCGACTGACTAGCTCAATTAGGACAGTTCATCCTGGGGAAAATATGACTGATAGTGGATTTCATATCAGAAAGGATTATTAGCGAATGCTTTACTATCTCTCTGAACACATGAGTTAGGTGGCTTCAAACAAAAGTCACGGTATCCCCCTGTAGAACAAACAGAAAAATGCATTCTTGTCTTGGTTTGCAAAGACAGGTGTCTGCTAAGGAAGGCGGGACCCTCACTTAAAGATGTAAACCTCCTCCCTCTGAGTTATTATAATTTCGAAATTAAAGGGCTCTCAGGCAAAGATAGGGGAATAGGAATAGCAGTTCTTTACCAGGAAAATTGAAATAAAAATGTAGTAGTACCAAAAAAAAATCAAACAAACAAAAATAAAACACAGACAGAATCAAAATACAACCTGTCACCCTGTTGGTCAGGGTGTTGGTAGCAGTCCAATGAAATCATCGCTGCAGTCCTCCTGGAGTGACAGATGTGGTTCTTTTGAAGCAACGATTCTGTAGAAGGGTGTAATTTTCCTCTGAAGGTCTAATTATGATGCAGATGGGTCCAGTCTTCCTCTGGGAATCGAGTGGAAACAGGCAGGGTTGGTGTTCTGACTCACAGATTTTTATCCAGGTAGGAATGCTTGGCTCCTCCCACAAGTGAAGCATCTCACAATGGGACAATGTCATTTTATCAGTCATGCAGTGAGACTCAATGGGCCCATTAACAGAAGATATCCCCCCCCCAGGGAGGATGGGCTGCAGAAGAGATAAAGAACACTGCCCCACCTGGTTTTAACAGCTGGCCCATTAATAGAAGGTCCCCCTGAGAGTTATGAGGAATGGGTCATGAAAGAGAGAAAAAAACACTGCCCTACTTGGTTTTAACAGATGGTAATAGAATACTTTTGGTTAGATTGCAACCTAAGACAATTCTTCAGAGAGCAAAACTAAGAGTTTTCCTATGAGTGTGTAACACTACACTCATATTTTTAGTAGATGTGGTTCACTGACTGATTCTCAGTCCCTGCAGAGAAGATACCATGATTTTATGAACAATCAACGATTCATAGCATGAGGGAATGAAACAAATGTACAAATCAAATTAGTTAATATTGCACAGGCAACCTTCAGGTTTCTTAATATTTAAGTGCTTTTCTTTGCAAATAGTCTTTTATAAGATTGTCTGTACATTCTGCCTAAGAGCTCTACCACTCCATGAAATTGTACGTGCTGATACTGAAATGATTGTAAATTACAGCATTCTTGTAGGTATACTTCTGATGAAATATACATCTCTCTCCAAAACTCCTGCAGCACCCCACTGCAGTTTTCATCAGTTTAAGAACTGATTTTTAATTGTGATTTTCATTCTGCATGAGAGCTTCTGTCAGCTGTCCTAGTGCTGGAATTTACAAGTTGATCAGCACTATTTGTGACCAACCAGTGCCTCAAGAAATCTACATCTGTGAGTGTGGAAACACTGTCACCATTTCATGGTATAGACTGATGGGCATGTCAGAAGAGATGTCCTTTTCAAGTAACTAACTGAGTAGCTACTTAGATGTGCTGGTTTGAAAGCAAAACCAGTGAGAGACTCCAAGTCAGAAGTACAATTTAATAAGAGCAAAAGAAAAGAAGTAAAATAAAGTAAAATAAAATAAATTCAATAGTATAAAATATCACTGACAAAGTCAGAATACAACCTGACACCCTGTTAGTTAGGGTGTTAGTAGCAGTCCAGATGAAATGGTCTTGTCGAAGCAGTGGTCTTGTAGAAAGGTCTGGTAGCTCTTGTCCTCCGTGAATCCAGTGAGGGAAAAAGCTGACTCTGCTGTCCCAAACCCAGGATTATATGCAGGTGGGAATGCTTGGCTCCTCCCCCTGGGTGGAGCATCTCACAATGGGCTGATATCATTCTAATGGGTTCTTGATGGCCCATTGAACAGAAACGGCTTCCCGAGGGAGTTATCTATGAGTCATAGGGCAAGGCATTGATGGGCCATTAGCAGAAGATAAGGGAAACACTGCCCCACCTGGTTCCAACACCTCAGATGGTGATAGAATACATACTTTGGGCACATCTTACATTTTTAACCTAAGACATTAGAAGTATTTATTTCTGAATCATGATTAAACTGCTGCAGTTTATCTACCATAAAAACATGAAACATTTGAGAGCAGGACAGTAGATATCTTACTTACTTAAGCTGAAACACACTGGTTTTGGAGTAGAAATATACCTATTTTGCTTCTAAAATATGGTTATCATGTGTAGTTTAATAACATGCTGGAATTTTTAGGTGGTTTCAGATCTGACCTTTTGTGTGGTCGTTCCCATAATGATGAATTCAGCAATATTGATATCTAAAGTCTAACTCCAACTCTCTTATTTTTTCCCAGAAAATTGATTAACTGAGCTAGCTTCTACTGCTCAAGAACTGTTATTAAAATGTGGTTTATCATAGAGGTGCTGGCAATGTATTTGGTGCATGGGCTAATCTAAAATGAATATTTTTTCCCTGAATTGTTCCTAAAGTCCTACCATTTCTCAACAACCAAATCAATTTTAACTATATAGATTCTGCTTCCTAATACACTCCACAGTAAATGTCCCTGTAAATAATATATTTTTTATATGGACTTCAGCAAATGAATTGCGTAAAAGAAGGAAGCTTGGACACTACACAAAATCAAGCTTTCAAAAAGCTTTCAAGGAAATAACTTGATTCTAACCCTTTTTTCTCAAAACTTGCTACTTGTATCAGTGATGTAGATAAAATAATTACCTTTTCATTTAGGCAGCCTCCAAAGATTTTCCCAGAATACTGTGTGGACAGAGATATTGAACTTTAGATAAGGAATGCAAATACTGCTGCTATCAATGAAGCTGAAAGTCTGCTATGATGCAAGAATGTAAAGACGGTAGCTATTTGATCTCACTGATATCCTCTGGCCATGACAGATGTGTTAGTTTAAATTGAGTTTAAATTGAGTTCTATCTGACCTAGATCTAATAAATTAGGCCTCTGTGTTGGTTTGGGTTTTTTCCCAGGGAAACAGTAGCAATATTTCAGATAAAGGGATATTACTCAAGAAAAGACCAATGACAATAACAATCAGAAATGCAAACATTTCAAATTTCAAAATGTATGCCTTTTAGAGAAAATTATCTACACATGTTGATTCTTAAATAGTTTCTAAAAGTGTATTAGTTGCATTAATTCATTGGATTGTGTAATATCTTATAATGTACTGATATATAATATGAGATTATTGTGTTTTCATTTAAGAACATGAATGCCAAACTATGAGTTTACATTGGTCCCTCTAGACTCTACTTATAATCAGCAGAGAGAATCAGGTAACTATAGGAGGCAATTTTTTCTTAAATGCCTAAAATAAGTAAGAATAATTGCCCCACGTGATATGTTCAACCCAGCCTCCGATGGCTGAGATGAATCGTACACAGCGTATACAAAACCATGTTCCAACAGCATTCTGTATTATCTGCCGTATTTACTCAAATTTCACAGAAATTAAGGCTTTATATGGAAATGTCTCTTTTAGTATGTACTGGAGCATAAGCATGCTGAAACAAAGTATGAAGACCTTCACATAAAATGTCATAATCTGGACAACACTGAAATATACTGCTCCATTCCCCACAAAAATTTTAAAACTTTTCCTCCAAGAAAATTGCAAGTACAAGTATCAGCAGTGTTAGTTCATTTATTCTACATAAAAACCAGTTGAGAGGAAAAGTTTGTCAAGCCCACATGTTGGCACAGTTGTTTCCCTGGTAAAGAAGTCACTTCTAACTGTAGAGAGAATTGGTTTCCCTGGGAAAGAAAACCCCTGCTTGATGCCCTGGGAAACCCCTTTCAAAGTCCAGTAAGCAAAAGATTTATTCAAGCATGCAAATCATTACTAGAAGGCTCCTCGTTCTTTGTATTACCATAGGTTTATTTTTAGTGCAAGAATTTTAATATTCCTAATTGCTCCCCCCTATTGGACCCTTCCCTCAGACCCTGCCTTAACCGCTCCCCACGCCAGGAGGCATAAATACCTGTCTGACCCTGGACCCTGCCTTTTGCCTTTGGCCCCTTGTTACTGCCTTTTTACAGTTCACGCCGTATATAGTGGATGCCTTATTGTTTGTTATTTTGGCATCAAATTCTGTTTCTGGACAACTGGATCAAGGCTGCCTCTCTATCAAGTCACCATCAGGGCAGAGTCCCGAGGAAACTCAAAGGCTTAGATCGTCTGGGCTTGGACCCCCAGGAGTTTTATTTAATCAGGAGAAAAATTTGAGGAAGAGAGCAGAGATTTGCTTCTTTTGGAAGAATACATTAAAAAATGGTTCAGTAACATGGCTAATTCTATTTAGAGCTCATACAAAGTCAATATCATTCTTACTCTGTGTAGCAGTAAGTTACTTGTATACACAGAAGAAACATTTTAACACAGCTGTATTTTTCTCCACTTTTGGAAATGGCCACATAAGCAAAAGTCTTCCAATTTTATAAGTTCAGTTTTAGCGTCTTCACTGTGAAGTGTTTATGATTACTGTGTGCTCTGTGTTGGAATATTATCATGCAGATGGCTGCCTGTCTGCTCTTATCAGAGTAGCTTGGGTCACCATATGTAATTCTTCTATTTATCATGAGTAATGTTTTAGATGCAATGACTGGATTCTGATTTCACCAAAGATTCTTGTGTCCTAACCTTTGGTAGCTATAGAAGACTTCTATCTCCTTTCCTCAAGAGCTTCCCTTGCCCTTGTATTGTTAGACACCAGCTTCTCTACCCTTTGCTGTACTTTTGAGTAATCCAAGAGAAAGATTTTTACTCTGTCTCTTTGCCTAATGACCTCCTGTTGTAAAGCAAGAACTATTTAAAAATCTTCTAGGCTTAACAGACTTGAGTAAGCAAAGCATGTCAATTGAACTTCACCTTTAGGATGTCTCTATCCATTCTATCTCCCAAAGGAAGCAACTATGTTATTTAAAGATGCAGACATCTCTCTTTCATGGAAAAAAACCCCGTATTTTAGAAATCTGAAAATTCAGGGTGCGAGTTCAGACCTCTTCTGATGTCAGCAGTTGAGCATCACTCAAAATTACTTATTTCTGGACTAAACTCAAAGGCATTTTTCATGAATATTCAAGACCTTCATATCTCATTTTCTTTCCCGTTTCAGTTCCAGCACAGGGAACTTGGACATATTCAAATATTCCTTTCCTTTATATTGACAGGATAAGATTAACTAAAAACGATGTGGCTTTTGATCCTGTGATCCAGAGTTGGGATATTTTTTTCCTGACATTAGTGTTTTTCTTTTCCCCTTTGTTTTCTCTTAGAAATGTGAACCTTAACATGAACCAGACTACCCACCACATGCTTCATTGCTTCACGTTCTGTGATCTAATTAGCATTGATATTTAACTACACCAAAAATAAAATTATTAAAAAATAACAAGCTTTACCATTTGTTGCTATTTTAGACCACAAACGACACAGACTCTGAGAATCAGAGGGCTAAAAATGACTCTTTATTTAGGGATGGTATCTCCCTTATATACTATTTTACACAGACCAACTTGATTGGTGAAACAAAGGCAAACCTTTTCAATCACATTGGTCAAACCAGAGGGACATCAAGAAGTCCCTCCTGACAGAGGGAATGAATAACATAAAGTACTGTTAGAAAAACAATCATCATGTTTTGAAGCCTTTTTCTCTGGAGTCCACAGGGTCAGCCTGACCCTGTTAGCCACAGATATTCCCCGGGTAAAGCAGTACCTCAAGGCCCCGCTCACCCTTAAGAATTCCGGGCTGGGACTCTCGGCTTCTAAGCTGGCTAGCAAGGAGTGATACAGCTCTATAGCAGTGAACAGCTCTAGCAGTGATAAGCAGTGAATATCAGCTATGAGCAGTGACCAGCGTCCTTGCAAGCAGACCGGGCAGACGATGGAGAGAGATGAGAAGCGCCGTGTAGGTATTCCACAGGAGTTTANCCAAGTTTTTCCTGAGAAAGAATTTCAGCAGAACTAAAACATCAGGCCTGGAGCCAGGGCTACAACAGTTCTAATTATACCTGTAGGATTCTGGGATTACAGAATGTCCAAGTTTAGATATTTATCCAGAAAATAATTTCTTAGTTTTTCCTCGTATACAGTTGGAACCCAAGACATAAGGTGTTGTGGGTTTGAGCTTTCCTATTTCTTTCTCTTGATGGAAATTTTCTTCAGTAAACAACTTACTGTTGTGTAGCACAAAACTATGTATATTAATCTATTAATATTAAAATATTAATTGCTCAAACCAAACACAAAAAAAAAGGAAGTCATTCTTCTTAAGGGTAAATTTTCTTCGTGATTGGCAATCCATAAATAGAGAAGGCTAGTCCCTCTTTAGCACACATCTGTAAAACTACTATCTAAACTTTTCTGTCTATACTTCTACTTATTCGAAGTTCTTGAGATTGACCTTTGTCCTGAAATATAAATGTTGCCAAAATAGCTCCCACAAAATGTTTAAATACACAATACAGCAAACTGCAAACTGTGAGAAATGCTTTCCTCCAGTAATGATAGTCTCCAGAGTGAGGAGAATATTATTGTACTTAGTATTATAGTTAACAACATCAACATTTTTTATGCCTTTATTTAAAATGTAGTCCTACAGAGAAGTTTTTCACAGTGAGCCATAGAAGTGCCCCGATGAAAGCATCTGAATACATCCATCTGACAACAAACATCTGAATATATGGACCAATAGCTAGGGAACTTGTCTTGGTGGGCAAATTCTCCTTAGAACACACTATAGCTTTTCAGCATGAATCTTCAGTATAATCATCTTGTTCAACTGTCAAATTACTGAATTAGAGCTGCTGTCACTTTATATTGTTCAGTAGGTTCTCATGTATGTTGTATGAACATATTATGAAGTTCCCCTGCAGAAAAATATTCTCATGAGAAAGCAGAAAATTGCAGAGCACAAAGTTCTGTAAACAATCTCTGTCCTGTGTCTCTGTCTCAGGAGATGTGGATTTGTTTCTGTTTCTTAGCCAATGTGTGAAGTCTTGTTATGTCTCTGATATGGTAAGCATTTTCGGGAGCCGGTTCGGTACAGAGCAGGGGAGAAGATAGCTCACTCTGTATCTGGGCAGAAAATAGCCCAAGCTTTGAACAATGGAGTCAATTTTAATAAATCATATTAAGCCTTCTGATACCGAGTCCATGAGTCCTGTTTCACCGCTCTCATCGCGACCATAAATGGTGACCCCGAGACCACACATGTATGTTCTTACGTTTACTGATTGAGGACAGAAATTGACTTATGTACATGTGTCAAACATTTAAGTGCAATGGAATATTAATCTGATCATCATCTGAACATTGTCTTAAAAACTAAACAAGTGGTAATAATCTCCAGTTGAGTGACTAGCCAGCAAGCTGAAAAGACAACAGATTGTTTCAATGGCTATTTTGAGAAGCACGTTCTCAAAATGTGAGAATACCATTCACCTTTATTCAGTGAATTCTGTATCCAGCACACAGGCAAATGCTGTCTTTACTTTTCGAATGGGTACTCAGCAGCACAAGGCACAATGGGAGGGAAAGGTCATAGCTAGATCATAGCAGTAAGTTACTCCTCTATACAGGAGAGATTTTAACATGGCTATATTTTTTTTCCTAGGGCAAATAGCTAGGGCAAATTCCTACTAATTTCTAATGGCATATGTTTGCTTTTCCTATGCCACAATTCAGAGCAGTTACAGCCAGGTCCCTTGAGAATCCTAACTAGTTACTGTTTTTCTACCTATCTTGCATGTCTTTGTTCCTTATGAGGCAGGTTAGCTTGAGAGCGCCTTACTCTCCCTTTTCATGAAAACAGATGGTGTATTACCCAAAATTTCTTTCTCCGCTAGCTACAGGTGTTCAGCCACAGGAGCCAGGGAGGATCTATAGCTGCAAAAGATCTGCAGTGCTTGAAGTGCATAGCATACCAGTGAGCTGCATCACACTGCTGGGGCAGATACATTCCCTATTTTTTACCTGTGGCAACAGTCCCATGCTGCACTTCAGCACGAAGGTGCAGCTTACACTCAAATGCATATGTTCCCTTTATTATCTCAAGGAATCAAGGGACTGCAAATTGTAAATGAACACTGCTGTAGTTTCATTTTCCTACAGTTGTTTAGACAAGTTATTTCCCAAGTTGTTTAGTCAGCCTCTGCAGGCTGAACCTCAGTTCCCTCAGTCTTTCAACACAGGAGAGGTGCTCCAGCCCTCTCACCAGCTCTGGGGCCCTTCTCTGGACTCACTCCAACAGCTCCATGCCCCTCCTGTGTTAGGAGCCCAGAGTGGGGTTTCACCAGAGCGAGGCAGAGGAGCAGAATCCTCTCCCTGCCCTGCTGCCCACATAGCTTTGGATGCAACCTTTGATGCATACTTGCCTTTATGGGCTGCCACTGCCCATGGCTGGCTCATATCCAATTTTTCATCCACGAAGTCCTTTCTCTCTGATCTCAGTCCATTCATCCTCTTGCCTGTGTTAATAGTGGGGATTTCCCCAACCCAGGTGCAGGACCTTGCACTTGGTCTTGTTCAAATTCATGCAGTTCACATGGGACCACTCCTCAAGCCTGTCAAGGTCACCCCAGGTGACGTCCCTGCTCTCAAGCACATCAACTTCATCACTCAGCTTGGTGTCATCTCTCCACTTGCTGAGAGTGTACTCACTTCCACTGTTTCTGTCATTGATAAAACCATTAAATAGGATTAGTCCCTTGAGGGACACTTCTCATTACTGGTTTCCACTTGGACATTGAGCCATTCACTGTAACTCTTTGTATGTGGCCACCTGGGCACTTCCTTCTCCATCCTACAGCCCATCTATCAAGATCAAATCTCTCCAATTTAGACATAAGAATGTTCTGGGAGATTGTACCAAGTGTTTTACAGAAGCCCGGTTAGATGACATCCACAGCTGTTCCTTATCCACTGATGCAGTTACTCCACTGTGCAGGGCTATTATGCTAGTCAGGAGGAAATCTGTTAGAAGACATTCTCATAAATTGTATTCAAGAGAAGTTGAAGGTTTCTCTCTTTTTATGAAGTGAAAGTTTATTATGTATACCACAAAGACATTTAAAATTGTCTGTATTTAGACTGTCACAGAGCTGAACATTGTTTGATTTAATCCAAACTCCTTAGAATATAAAATTGTTATGATTCTCATCCTTCAACTTCTAGGCAATATATTAGGAAACTAAAGGTGACTGAATTTACAAAAATATTACTGAGAACAATTGTCTTTCAAAAACCCATAATAGTGTGATAGATCATATGTCTCTGCAAAAAATACCATTTGGAACAGCTGAATTACAGAATCATTGAATGGTTTGAGGAGGGACATTACAAAGATCATCCAGTTCCAAACCCCCAGTCATAAGACCTCCCATTAGACCGGGTGGCTTAAAGTCCCATCCAGTCTGGACCCACCTCCTCTGCCCAGGCAGCGCAGCCGCAGCCACAGGAGACCAACCCTGAGTGGCCGGCCCCGGGTGACTGACCGGCTCTCCACGGGTGACCGACTCTTCGAGGCTGACCGACCCCGGGTGACAGACGCTCTGTAGGTGACGGACCCCGAGTGACTGATCTTGAGTGAGCGACTTTTTTCGGGGTGGTGGGCCCTGTGAAGGTGATGAACTCCGGATGACTGATCTCCACAGGTTACTGACTGGACGACCGATCCTCGGCAGGTGACTGACCCTGAGTGGCTGATCCTGAGCGACCGACACGCAGCAGGTCACTGAACCGGAGTGACCGACTCCGAGTGACCGGTCCCGGGTCCCGGACGAACCGCCCGAAGCCAC
>VYXD01006005.1:1792-24863 GCA_013397195.1 Hylia prasina
AACCAGAACCAATTGCCGGGGGAGGAGGAGGAGGAGGAGGAGGAGGGGATCCTGCATCTGCTGCCATCAGTCTGCGAGGAACAGAGGGGTGGCAAACAAAGCACAGTTTATTCCCGCATTTAAAAGGCCATCCTGCGCTTTTTCTCATTATTTACCACACCTGGTGATAGAAAAAAGGCACAGTTTGGGGGTTTTTTTGGTGGATTTGGAAGCGTCGGTTTTGCAGTGTGTTCCACTTCACAGGGGTATTATGGACTTCCCCAAATGCCTCTGTGAGCGGCCTGGGAGAAGCTGTTTGCCCTGGAATTGTCTCGTGGCTTCTATGCAGGGAATTCCGAGAAAGCTTCAAGGATCCGATGCTACCAGGACAGTGTTTTTTCCAGGTGCACTGAAAAGATGATGTTTATTTCTTTGTTTATTTCCCACTCCTGCCCTTTCCCAGGGGTGTGAGATGTGACTTGAAGCAAGAGAAGCGCCTCACTTGTAAATATCGAGCTTTGAAAGCGACGGGGAAACAGAATGGTGTTTTCCTTGCTGTTTATAAACGGGGGGAATGGGAATAACTCGGCTGAGGGTGTGTCTGGCAGGGAACTACGGCTCCCAGCAGCTCCTTTCCCCTGCCTGGTTCCTTTGCGCATGTTTTTTAGGAATTAATGTGTCGCTTTTCACCCCCTCCCCCCCCNTTTCACCCCCCACCCAAAAAGAAAAAAAAAAAAAAAAAGCCACCAGGCAAATAGACTTTGAGCCATCCAAATCACAGGAGCGAATTTGAAGGTCAGCTCTGGGCTGGCTGTGGCTCCTTTTGTTTAGGAAAACACATTAGCATGGAGCAAAGGGCTGGCTGTGCACGGGGATGGAAATGAGCAGGGTTTGGCAGCAGGGCCATTATGGAGTTCCTGGTGGGGAAATGCAGCTGCTCATTAGGAGCCGTGCCTTTTGAAGTGACCGGGAGAGCCAAATGGCAGCTCCTGCCTTCGGGACTGGCTCCGGCGGCCGCTGCAGGGAGGTTTTCCCGGGGTTTTGGGTGTGCAGTGTGCCTGGAATGGAGAAAAAGAGAGGAAAGATCAAGCATAAAATTCAGAGTAAAAGAAGTGTATGACTTAAAATCCAGTAGTTTCCACTACAGCGATGGTAAGGCAGATAATGCTTCTCCATACTGCGGACGGTCTGCAGATTCCAGACCTTCCAAGGATAAATGACAGATACAGGATGGAGTCACCGTCCCTGGAAGTGCCCAGAAAATATGTGACTGTGGCACTTGAGGGCAGGGTTGGGTGCTGAACACGGTGGTGGTGCAGGGTTGACAATGAGACTTGATGGCATTAAAGGTCTTTTCCAGCCTTAACGATTCCCTGGTTCCAGAAAAAGCAGTTTCAGGAGGAATTTCTTCGTGGAAAGGGTTAACCACTGGCAGGGGCTGCCCTGGGAGGTTTGGGTTCCCCAGCCCTGAGGTACCCAAGGAATTGCTGGGCAAGGTGGGGATTGGTCACAGCTCGGACTCGATGTCCTTGGGGGGCTTTTCCAACCTCAGTGGCTCTGTGATTCCATGAAAACCCTTGTGCCAGAACACGTTGGGGTGTGCAGGGGAGGTGCCGACACGTTTTAAACACCCGAGGCCACCTGAAAACTCCCTCAGAGCATTGTTTGGACCCTGTTACAGCTTTGGCTTCTGAGGTCGCCTTTGAGCCAAGAATTTGTGTGCTGGAGGTGCTTCAGCTCAACTGTGCCTTGGACAAATGTGGGACATGGGCAGCCTCAGTCCTGAGAGCTCCAGAGCTGCAGGCAGCTGCCGGAAAAGCTGATTTTTGGGGAACAGCACACAATGGGAGGTTTATCCTGCAAAGCAAGTGCAAATTGCTTTAAGATTCCTCTGAAGAAGCAGCAGCAGCAGCTGTGGGGTAGAGTCACGTGGAGCTGTGCTTAAGAGCAGCAGGAGTTCTCCAAATTCTTAGAAGTGAGTGATGATTAGGATGGAGATCTGGTGTTTGCAGCAGAAGTCACGGAGCCATGTTGGGTTTGAACAAGGAAAAAAAATAAGATGCTTGTGCCTAAAGATTCATGTCTCAGCTTTCCTCTGCAGAAACAGAGCTGGGGTTGGGAAATGTGGGAGATTTTCAGCTCTGTCACTGTGGGTTCTGTGCTCCCGCCCAGGTAACGGAGGGACCAAAGGCCTGTCAGAGCCTGAGTGTCCCCAGGGAAATTCGGGCTGAAAACCAGGTCAGAGAGGGGACAAAGCCCAGGGAGCGGCAGGCCCTGATCCCAGAGGCATTCCTGCTGCACTGGGCCGTGCAGGGATGCAGCTCTGTGGATGATGCAGGGAGATTCAGCTCGGGCTGCAGGCAGTAACGGGATACGTGGTGGGGCTGACCCATCCTCTGTTTTCATCCCAGATCTGGTGACAGGGCAGATGCAGGGGGTGTTGGGAAAATGGGAGCTGGCTGCTTCAGTACAACCCGGGTGCAATAACGTGGAAAAGTATTTGGGAAATCCATTGAAATAGTCGATTTCTTAAAATGGGGAGCAGGTTTGATTTATTTTGAGTTAAAACAAATGTTCATCATTTCAGCAGGGCATTATTGGCCAGAGCAAAATCCCTTTAAGGAAACTCTTGACTGCTTTAATTAATTGTTCCAGAATTGTCAGTCTCATCATATCTTGAACAAAAATATTTGTGTTTTCTTTATAGCTGAGTTTTTAAGGTAAATCAGGGTAGGTACTTTCCACAGTTTGTCATTAAAATCAGGCAAGTCAGGTTAATTTTCTGGAAATCCACCTGCTCCTCGCTGCTGAGGCCACATTTGGAGTGTGGGGTCCAATTCTGGTCTCCCCAGTGCCAAAACAAATTGTGGATTTACTGCAGAGAGTCTGGAGGAGGGACTGGAGGAGCATCTTTGGTGTGAGAGGAAGCTGGGACTGGAAAGAGAAGACTCCAGGGGGTGTGGATGTGGATAAATTCCTGCTGGGAAGGAGTGAAGACAACCAGGATCTCCCCAGGGATGCCCAGTGACAGAACGAACTGGAATACAGCAAATCGTCTCTGAACGTATGAAAAGACACCAAAATCCATCTTTTTTGTTGTTGTTGGATGAGTCCTGGGACAGGTTGAGTGGAGAGATTGTGGATTCTCCATCCATGGACCTTCAGAACACACCTGGCCACACCCCTGGTGACCTCCTGCCTTCCCCTCCTGGACTGGATAATCTCAAGATGTTCCTTTCAACCCCAATTATTCTGTGATTTTTCTACCTCTAGTCTTATAAAAACACTTATAATAGAAGCTTATTTGAATATTTAATTTACTTTTCCTTCTTTGTTTATAGTCACGGTATTTATCACCCTTGAACCTTTAAGATAAACAAGAATGTTCATTGTTGGTTGCTGGTTTATGGTTAATTAGAATTTAGCACCTTGATTAACTTGAAATATAATTCCAAATGAATGGGAGCGTGTAAATCTGTGTGCAGAAATGGGGAATTGTGTGAAATAAAGGCTCAGAGGGAGAAATGAGCCAGGTGGCATATCCAGGGCACATTTTGGGCAGAGTTTGGTCTGAATCAGTGCTTGAAATTCAAGGTCCTTTCCCTGGCTGAGCTGTGGAGTTGAGCAGGTGATAAATGATGAAATAAAGTGATAAAGATTTTAGACAATGGAAATAGAAAATTGTTGCCTCCAAATTCCAATGGGCTTTTCCAGATGTTTAATATCCCTTGTCCCAAGGGCAACTGTATACAAAAATGCTTTAAATGCTACTGCAATTGCAAGGTATTCCTGCAGAATTTAGCTAATTGTCCCTGAAATCAAACTGTAGGGTTGCAAATATCCTCGTTTTATGGGAAAAAAAAGCCCTAAACATTTATTTTAAGAGTGCAGCTCTTTGCAGCGAGTTCCAAATGCAGTTCTTTTTACAGGGAAGACTGATGTGCGCTGAGCACTCACAAATTTAAATCCCATTTTTTTCCCCTCGTACGTGGGACATTCGAGGCTGGGCTCCACCGTGCTCCGGAGGAGGAGCTGCCACTGCTGGTGGTGTTTGCACAATATTGGCAAATTGGGCTTGAATGTGTGGCACCGCTGCATAATGTGAGGTTGGAAATAAACACGGGCAGTAATTGAGGGCAGCCCGGGGCTGGGGGATGCTCGGTGGTGGTTCCTCAGAGCCCAGCCTGTCCTTGCATATTAATCACCCTCTCAAAGGAGCCCTGATTTGCATTGTGCAGGCCCCGGGATTGTTGTGCTCAAAAGGGTTTTTATTCCATTCAAGTGGCGGGGCTGAGGGCGGCAGAACCCGGGCGGTGTTTGGGGAAGGAGAGCCCTGCTCTGCTCATGCCTTCAGTTTGCATTTTCACTGGTACATCCCTCTGAACTTCATCTTAGCAAGTTCTCACAGTTCAGCCAGACAATGCAATCCTTTTCCAGCCCCAGATATTGAAACGTGGACTTCAGTGGGCAGCAGAGATGTTTCAGTGGGTGACAGGCTGGTATTCTGAAGGGGAAAATGGGCAGATAAAATATCTATATCTATATCATCTATCTATGTCTATATCATCTATCTATGTCTATATCATCTATCTATATCTATATCATCTATCTATATCTATATCATCTATCTATATCTATATCTATATATCTACATCTATCTATATATCTCTCTCTCTAGATCTAGATCTATATATCTGTATCTATGTCTATCTATATATCTAGATCTAGACAGATATAGATTTACATAGAAATATTCTAGCACAGGACAGTGGGAATTGCATTTTCCATGGGTAGGAGAATTGGGCTGCAAGTTGTGGTTGTGAATCGCCTCCAGCTCACGGTGTGAGGACAGGTGAAAGCTGATCCTGCTTGTGCCGAAGAAAACCTTTTGTTGGAAGGAAAAAAACTGCATTTGAGGCAACCAAAATCACTGTGCTCCCCAAATCCAAAGATGTTATCCTGTGTTTGTGTTCAGTCAATATTATTGAGCTGTTTGCTGAAGTCCTTGGTGTCTCTTTGCTTCTTTTGTCAACTCCTTGGGCACGTTTTCTTACACTTGATTATTTCGTTCTGCGAGCAAACTGGCAGAGTTCCCTGTTAAGTGTGAATTTCAGGAGTGAAGTTATGTAAAGCAGCAGTTTCCAAACAGGTATCCAAGGAGCTAAAAAAGCCAGAACAGCCCTGAGTGGTGATGTCCAGGCTGGGCTGAGGTTGGTTTTAACATGGAAAGGTCTTCGAAGTGGAAATGAATCACTGGAGTGGAGCTTTTGGTGTGTTTATTGTTGTTCTCTGTGTTCCAAATGGTATTTTCAGGGTGTTTTTGTAGGGAATATGAAGAATTTTTGTGTAATTTGGTAATGCTGTTAAGGCAACGAGACGGGGAGAACATTTTTCTGCTAAACGTTCATTTTGCTGTATTTTAGTGAGAGTTGTTGGGTTTATGTGTGGATGTTTTGGGGTAGGAATGGGTGGATTTTGATGGTGTAGCAGAGCTTTGCCTGTGTCACTGCAGTCAGGAGGAAACCCCCAAACCATCCTTGCCAGACAATTCCCATTATTTCTCTCATAATTCCATATGGTGCCCATTGCACTTGCAGTATTTAGAGGTGAAGTGCAGCAGGAAACACTAAATACAACTTTGGTTGTGTTTTGTATTTCCTGTTACACTTCACCTCTGAATGCTGGAAGTGCAATTCCCTTTCTAAATCCTGCAAGTGTATTTCCCTTTAGCTGCCCTCATATTGTTTTTACATCATTTCTATTCATTGTGTGGAGGCTGTGGCACTGATTTGATAAAGCACTCAGAGCCCACCTGGGTGTGCTTTGAAAGCCTCAGAAGAACCATTGAAAAACTTTCTGTTAAATTTGTTAAAGTGCATCACGGACATTCCGTGCAAGTCCAGGATCTGGTGAGCAAAGCACCCCCTGCTCATTGGCTAATTGCAACATTTGAGGAGTTAATTTTGCATTTTTCACTGTGTTAACAGTGAGAGGAAGGCGCTTGTGCATGGCATTTCAGCAGAACACAGCCAAGGAGCTTCCTCAGCCCTTGTGAGCCTGCAGGAGTGAAAAGAACAGAGCTGGGAGTGTGTTCCAGTTGTGTTTGCAGCAGATAATCCCCCCGGTGCAGCGTGCTCCGGGGCTGGCAGCAGACACACGGAATTACTGCACGCTCCCGAAATCCTCCTGCTCTTTAATCTCTCCGTGATCTCGGGGAAGGCTCTCAGCCTTTATTCCCTGCTCCCTGCTGCCTGGGGTTTGTTGGGAATGAAGGAGGGAAGCTGGAACACATGAAGGGAGTGAAATGTGTAAATTTATTTCTTGTAGACAGCCTGGAACAGATTTTTTTTTTTTTTGCTGTAAGAAGAGCTACGTCATCAGAGATTTAATTTCATATTGATTCACTTCTGGCTTTGCCATTGTATTTTACTTGGGGGTGGGCTTTGGCCATTTTGCTCTCTAATTTTTCTCCATTTCTCTGTAAAATGAATATTTCATGAAATACAAGCAAACTTGGAGTACTTTGTGCTTCATGGACAAAAATAACATAGTGCTGCAGTGATTGTTTGTGGTTTTAATTTCCCACTTCAGCCTAGCATGACTATCAGCTCCAGAGCAAGAAATGCTGTGAAATATTTCTGTTTAATAGAATAACAGCTATTTACGTCTAGAAATGGGTATTTCTGTTGCTTTTATTCCTGGCTTAAAAAAAAAAGTGTGTTTTTTGTGGTCATGCTGGTGTGCAGTTTGGTTTTGTGCAGTATCAGGTGTGAGGAGGTAAATCCTGCTTTCATCCAGTCCCAGGGAATATCCAGGGAGGGATTTTTCTCACCTGCTCACAGGTTCTGAGGGATCCCTGTGAAAATTCCAAGTGCCAACTTGACTAAAGACCAGTGTGCATCTGCACAACAGCCATTTATTTGCAAATAAATGAGTGATCTTGTGCTGATCTTTCTTACACCTGGTGGAAAACCGGGGGTTTAACTGAAGTAGAAAATATTGGGTTTTTTCCCAGGCAGGCCCTGCCTTGCTGCTCACACTGCAATTAATGTGACCTGCTGCTCATTAATGCCTTGCAGTGGGTGGGGAGGGAAAAACACAGCAAATTCATATAAACAGTGCTCTTTTCCTTGCTGGCTGCTCCCAGCTCTGCTCAGGGGGAGCTCTGGGAGGGTTTTAACCAATCTGTCAGCGTTTTGTGCTGCTTCACACTCAGGTTCTGCTGCAAGAACAGAAATCTCCTTCACTTGCAACCAGCAAACCTCAACATCATCAGCAAAGCATTGAACAAACCCAGTCCTGAGGTGTTTTTTCACTCAGTCTCTCCTCCAGAAGAAAACTGCACTTCAAACCCTTTGATTGGGCTCTTCTTTAGAGCCCACATTTTCTGGAGCAGCTTTTCCCATTATTTTACTGAGGACTCATTGAATATTCAAGGTGGAAAGGTGCCCTTGGAGCAGAAGCTGTTGGAGCAGTCCCTGGAGTGTGTTTGCCTTGGATTTTTTTGTGTTCTGGGCAAACACACTTCAGGTATTTCTGCTTTTATCAATGGCAGTGGCTGGTGTTTGCTGAGAAAAGAATAGTAGAAATAAATGGTTTCTACACATGCTGGTGGGTTTGAGTTATTTTAATGTGAAAATAATAACTTGTGGGAGATGGGAGAGCTCTAAAGGCTGTCCTTTAGGACAATCTCTGTTAGTGCTATCTAACAGCAATAAGTTAAAGCTTTTTTATTGCTTTTTCATACCTGTGCTTCAGTTTCTGGTAACCTGTCTCTGTTTAAGTTGCTTTATACCTGTTAATCCCCAAAGCAAAGGCTGAATGTGCCAGTCACCTGCAGATGAAAGTCCCAAGTTTTGGAATCCCCGTGATTTTGGTTGAAAGAAGCCATTTTTCTATGAAGAATTCTTGCTTTATGAGACCGGATTTAAATGAAAGCACAAAGCCATTGTGGACCATTTCTGTTGTGTTTAGCCCTGAATTTCAGGGGCTGCATTTCAGGGCTCTGGTTTGTAGCTGCAGTCACTCTGGCAGGTCTGGAGGGTGATCAGTGCCCTTTTCCAAAGCTCCTGTGTATTCCCAGGAGTTGCTTTTCATCAGCCTAAAATTGGTCCATCCAAAGCAGCCTGGAGATAAAAATAGCAAATCCCCCACTCCCTGGTTTGGGGCGTTCTGGCCCTGCATTATTGATGGATTCCTGCAGTGTCCTCTGTGTCCAGAAGATTTGTTGTGTGTGATTTATTATTGAGTGGCACATGCAGGAGTACCTCCAAGCATTAAAGAAACAAAAGATAAAGGGTTTTTTCTTATCAGGTGAATGGTTCTCCTATCTCCTTTTCCTTGAAGATTGCAGGAGTAGTGGGAGCAGAGGAATTTGGTTGGAGTGGTGAGTGAAAGCAATGCTGCTGATTCCCTTGGAATTTAGCACTTTAAATGGATTAGAACTAAAAATATCCCTGCCTGGCATTGCGTCAGATGCAGAAGCCTTTCAGAGTATCTGCACTTCCATGTTTGATGGCAATTTCAGAAGATTCCCACGTTGGAGCTAAGTGGGAGCGTTGTGAAGGGGAACCAGGATTCCTCACTGGGGCAGCAGCATTGGGAATAATTGTAATTGTAAAATTCCTGGGTGTTGCTAAAGTGGGAGCCCACAGAAGCAGCTTTTGGGAAGGAAAAGGTGATTTTTGTTCCAGACATGGTGTGCCATTCTCTCCTTGCACATGTGGAAGCCTTAATAGGAATTGGTTTGTAACTTTGGGGTGGGATCTTGCAGCATCTGGTCCACATCTCGTTGGTCAGTTCTATTGCCAATTAATTCACTCATAGCTCACATTTTGGGATTTTGTTAATGACGGTGTGTGAGCTCTGCATTAGGGCTTGAGATGCACTCCTTATAATCCCCAAAACCAGAAATGGTATTTTAACAATGGACAGGGAAATAGGAATTTCACTACCACAAAGGAGGGGACTTTGACTGAACTTGTGGCGTGTGCTCCTCTTTTGTTTGGAGAAATTTGACTTTCCTAGAGCAGTGAAATGATCCTGGTGCCCTTGTAGAGGGGCTGAAGCAGGGAAATGCAGAATCCCACAGTGCTAATTGGGGTGTTTGAAATAAAATGAGGTGGTAGCACTGTGTTAAACATCCCCATGCATTATTAGTTCCTAAAAGTGCTGGAAAATCCCTATAAATCAGTGCAGTCATTTTTGCCCTTGTACTGAACATTCCAGTTGATTTTTGGCCCACGTTTCATGTAACTGCAGAGCTGCACGTCCAGGAGCTCTGAAGGTGAGTTTCTGCTGATGCTGAAGGTGTGTTTTGGGCTCCAGGTGTTGTTCCTGCAGGTTTGTGGAAGGTGAGGAGAACTGAAGTGCAGTGCTGTCTGTTTGATGGATCAGCTGCCTGCACTGCAGGGAAGGTTCTTTGAGAGGCTGTAAATTCAAGACAGGTAAGATTTGGAAGCTGTGGTCCAGGTTAACATTTTGGACTCCACTAGATGGCACTGATTTATTGTGCTGTTGATAAAAAACCATCAAATGCAGCGGGAGACTTTTATTTTTTGAGCAGGAACCATAAAGGGGGTGATGAGGATGCTCAGTATTTATCTGTTTGTCTGCTGGGTGCATTGACAGTTTCCTTCATGACCTCCTGCTTCTGAAGTGGAGTTTTGGATGGGCTAGGCCAATCATAAGCACATCTTTAAAATATTTAGCACTGGGAAGACATCTCTAAATAAATACCTGTTTTTTCTTATCCTCTTTGTGTGAACATCCTGTGTTGTTGAAGGAAGAAGCTGGGCCAGTGTTGGTGCAGGCAGCTGGGTTTGCCATAATTGTGCCATCACAGAATCCAGGATAAACATAAATTCCTATCTTTCTGATAAGAAAAGAGTGTTCTTGGTGGGTTACAATCACACAGCACCAGTTCTGGCTAGCACCAAAGTGATTTCAGTGTGGTGGGCACTGGCTGTGAGCAAATAATTAATTATTCCAGCTCCAGGGGCAGAAATGGCCGTGAGAGTTCTTTTGGTAAATTTGGTGCCCAAATTCTCCCCAGGACCTTCTGTGTCCCGCTGATCAGGGTGGAAAGAGCAGAGACTTATCCCAGGAGCTTGTAGTTCCATCTCTTCTGTCTTTCCCCTGCATCCCCTGTGCCACCAAATGCTGCCCTTGAAGGCACCACCAGTCTCCCGTGGGCCAGGAGATGTTGTGCTCAGCATTCAGGATGCTCCACGAGGATAAACCTGGAGTAAGGCTTGGTCCTGCCTTGTTTCCCTCCTCTAATCTCCCTTCCCTCACGGCTGAGGGGGAGCTGAGCTGCAGTTTGGCCTCGCTTGACTCCGGCGCTCGTGGGTGTTTTAATCTGGTGCCTCACGAGAGCTGTTCCTACAGACGGTGTGCAGCTCTCCTGCAAGTAAAGCCTGGCTGTTTCCTTGCCTTCCTTTCCAGGGAACTGGGTGGTTTTCCAAGGGGATCAGCCTCCCTTTTGCCTTGGCAAGGCCTGTTCCCTGCCCGGCCTGCGGCCCGAGGGACGGGGCCTTTCAGGAGCTCCGACAGGCACAGCAGTGACTCCAGAGTTCAGCGTTTTGTGGCTGCTGATGGTTCCTTCAGCTGCACTCCTTGGGGCTGCCTGTGGGATTCCTGCAGCTCTGCGCCTTTCCCTGGGGAATTTGTTTCCCCTCTCCAGAAGCTGCATGGAGGGAGACGTTTGCAGGGGTGCAGCAGCCAAGGCGCTGCAGTGATGCAGGGAGGGACCCGAAATGCACATCTGCCTTCAGCCATTTGTGTTTTCAGCACCACAAAACCAGGACTGGGGTGCTGGTATTCTCTGTCTGTTCAGGGTTCCTTGGTGTTTTTCCCTTCTCTCCAGCTGGAGGTTCAGTTGTTAGTTTGGCCTGCAGTTGATAATTAGTGATGTTTCTCAGGCACAGCTCACTGCAGTCTGTGGGGCTCCTTCCTGTGACATTGAAAGGCTTGGGTTTTTCTAAATCTCTTTCTTTTTTCTCCATTTGACACCATGAATTTTTACATAAATTTATGAATTAACCCTCGGTGAGGAACTATCAGGTGATGTGTCCTGGCTTTGAATTAACTCCTAATGCCATTCATTCCCAACTCCATGATTTGTATCTATTCCATTTAATTCTGGGCTTTATATATTATTAATTCCTAATTCCATTTTTTTCTTGACTTTTTCCCGCCGCCATTTGTTTCCTTCTTTTTCTGATCATTTGTCTCTTTTTTGCTGAGTGTTGAAGTTTTGGTGTTCCTGGATAAATTAATAATTCCTGGATTATTAATAAATTGGTCACATGCAGTGCTTGGGAGCAGCCTGGCTGTCCCCAGGGTGGGGACCGGTCCCTGCTGTCCCTCGGATCTCACAGATCTGATTGGAAACTGGCCCCAAAAAGGGATTTACTGGAGCGTGGACTTGTGCTGCTGGGAGAATCACTCAGGGCTGGATGGGGACTCCAGGCACGGTTTTCTGTTCTGTTTTCCAGCACAGAAGGTGGAATAGTAATTTATTATCTGACATTCTCGTAAAACAGATGGAAACCACTCTGCCTGTGAATTTGCAAGGGAAAGGATTGTGGGAGCAGGCTTTGCATATGTCCTTCCCCCCTTGGTTTTTTTGCATGCTTAGGGAACAACAATGAAGTCATTCCTTGTTGTTGGAAGGAAACTTGTGTGGTGTTCCCATTCCTGCTGCTGAGATGGATGAAAAGTCCCCAAACCATCCACTCTGAATGGTTTGAAAACTCCCCAAACCATCCACTCTGAATGGTTTGAAAACTCCCCAAACCATCCACTCTGAACACGGTGAATGGATGGGAGAAATGGGAATAAAATAATCGCTGAGAAGCACAATGAGCTCTGCGAGTTCTGCTTGGTTCTCATGCCACATTTGCATTTTTTAGTGCAGAAGAAACCTCTCTATTGGGTGTAACGATCTGGTGAAGACAGAGGAGATGTTAAGGCTAAAACCTTCTAATTAAAGTCTGAGCAGGTGAATAAATGGCTCAGGATCAGCGAGCAGTGAACGTGCCCTTCGCAGCAGTGACACGTTTTTGTTGTCGTTTGCGTTTGTTTGTAGCTTTTTTTCAAGAGGGCACTTAATTAACTTGTTTCTTTGTTTCTTTTTTTTTTCCCTGCGGGTCTTTTGCCTTTAGTGAGTTTCCCAGCAGGGAGTTCTCACCCTGCGGAGATCAGAGAGGGGCTCCGGCTGTGCGGGGACCGAGCGCGGATAGAGCCCCCGGGAATGCGGATTTTGCTGCCTGGGGCAGTTCAGAGCCCTCGGGGTGTGTGCCCGGCGCTCTCCGGGTGTGATGGAGCTGCCGAGGTTCCTAAAACACGCGGATTGCCCAGAAGCAGCGGCGGGGATGGGTGGCCGGAGCCGCGGCTTTCCTTCCCCCTGCAGGGTGAGGGGGCTGCGGGAGGTGTGGGCTCGGGGTCACCGGTTGTGGTTGTGATGCAAGCAGTGAAAGCAGGACTCACAGATTTCAGTATCAAAAGGCTTAAAGATTTATTAGAATTGACTCCATTCTTTCTNCAGTGGGGGAATCAGACCGATGGGTGCTTAACCTGAATCCCCTGAATTCCCCGGGGACACCTGGCCCGGGGCCGCTCCCAGGGGACCTGTGCTGTGAGCTCTTTATTCCATGGCAGGGTTCCCTTCATGTCCCCGGAGGGGGAGCAGCTGCTCGCAGTGACAGCAGCTCTGGAGGAGGCGGCACCAAGGGGCTCCTGGTTCCTGGGCAGTCCCAGCACAAACCTGCTCAGCTGGGACATTTCCAACTCCGGGGAATGTTTGGGTTTCCTTTCTAACTAGAAAAACAAACACGGCATGAGCGTTGACTGTAGATAAACTGACCCCCCTGCATTAACAGTGCATTCCCATGTTTTACACCAACCACTTGAATCCATCAGTCTCATTTATAGTGCATTTGCACCATCTGAGTTTTAATTTTCATCTCTGAAAATTATTTCTGAATAACCTGATGAATCAGGACCCATGATCTGTGAATTTCATCCCTGAATTTCTTCTGTGCAAGGGAGGTGGCAGTGCAGTGGTTCCCCATGGGAATGAGCAGCTCCTGCACTCCCCATCCACGGCAGGTTCCTGCTGCAGAATCGGAAAATCCCGTTCTAAGTCGTGGTGCCATTGCCAATCCATCAAACCCAGGCACGACCCCCGTGGTCCTTGTTCTGGTGCCCATTAGGAGCAGCTGCGTGGTGGACTTTGATGTCTTGGGAGGACAATGGGATCACTGTTCCAGCTCCAAACTGCCTTTCCTTGCTGTTTTCTTTGTTTTCACGGGCTATGGGAGTGGGGAAGACGTGAGGGGGAACACGAGATGTAAAGCTCTGGCAGGAAATTGCTCACAAATGCCATCACTGGAACGTCAGGATTTTAGCAGGGATGCACTTGGAAGGCAGCAGAATTTTAATGCTGGCAAATAAATGAGGATGAAGGGGAAAATTGTCCTCACTGAAGAGGGGAAAATCCAGCTTAATTCAGAGCAAAGTGTAATTAAGGGGGAGAAAACTTCTGGCGTAGATGGAGAGAGCTGAGAGACTGCAGGAAAAGTTCTTGTGCACAAATGAAATTCATCTATTTCCCTGTGGCTTTTTTGGAGAACATGCCCACGTTTTCCTGGGGTATTTTATGAAGTGGACACCCAGCAAGTTTGGGTAATCCCTCCTGATTTGTGCAGCGAAGGAGGTGTCTCTGTGCAGGAAATTTGAATTTTTGGGAAGTGAGGTGCTTTAAAAAGAGCGAGAAAAGCAGAGGTGGTGGATCCTTGTGTTTCTGAGGAGGAAGGAATTGGGAGGGGTGGGGATGGGATAATGGGGTGACAGAAGCACCATCCCAGAGCTTTGGGTTAGGGCTTGGTGTAAAATAACACTAAAAGCCGTTTCTTCCTCTTCTCTCCCCAAAAGCTCTCCTTGTTTGCCTCACACACCCCAAAAGTGTGGCTCATCAAAGCTCAGAGATCCATTCTTACTCCTGCTTTCCCCATAATTCCGTGTCAGGATCCCAGTGAGTCACCTTCTCCGAGGGTTTTTGTTGCTGTTCACTAAATGACAGAAGTGACTGAATTCCTGCTTGCAGGCATGTAGGAGATCCCACATTCCTGGTGCCATCTGTTACCAAACTTTGCGGGTTTTGTTTTTCCCAGTTTGCAGCAATTTGAGGGAGAGTGGGGGAAATAGAGCAGGTGATTAAAAGGAGAATTCAAGTGATGCAAAACATTGGTGTAATGACCAGGAAAAGAAGAGTGGCTGCCATGGGGCTTTAGGAAATCCAGCAGCCTCTGACAGACGATCATTTTACCAAAATATTCTGACAAAACCCGCAGGGTCACTCAGTGCATTCACCGATTTTAAAATTTATTTCTTTATTTTCCATTGTGTCTGGCTGTAATTGCAGCTCATTATCCGTGTTGTGATGAAGCCAGGGGTGAGGATGTCCCAGGAGGTGCTGGCTGATAACAAAAATCACCTTGCCTGTGAGCTCTGAGTCCCAGGCAGGCCTCCAGAGTGCATCTTTTAATGAGCTCACCCCGTGCAAAGATCCATTGTTCCCTCCACAGACAATTGCTGGCTTGTGCTGTTTGGAGTGCTCTGCTTGGGCACAATTCTTGGCTTCCGTGGGGATTGTCCTTTGGCTTTTTCTTCAGTAGATACAAAAAAAAAAAAGGGAAAAAAAAAAAAAACCCCAAACCCCATCCAAATACATATTTAATTATTTGTGTTTTAGTGATACAAAGCTTGCACTTCATTATGCGATGCTGGAAGCAGACTTCTGAACAAGGATGAGCAAACAACACTTTGTGTTTTTCCCACAGGGGAAGAAAATGTTTCTTAAAACTGAAATCCCCCGTCACTCGTGAGTCAGGGCTGATTTTAGGAAGGAGTTGATTGGACGTGAATTACGTAGATGCTACTCCAGAGTTGAAATTATCTTGGGTTACTGTGGGTATTTTTATCTGTGCAGCTGCAGGATTGAAGGCAGAACTGTGCCTACAGCTCTGCTTTCTGCAAAGAAGAATTTATAACAGAACATTTTAATCTTTTCCTTCAAATATTCAATTAGCAAGCTTTGATTTTTATCTTTTTCTGTCACACAGACAGATTCCACCTGCAGTTTGGATTCCCTGACTTAGGCACCAAATCCTTTTTTGCTTTTTGTCATGAAGTGTGTGTGAATTCACCGGGCACATCTGGCCCCAGGTGTGAGGGTCAGGTTTGGCTCCAGGTCGTGGTTGTGGCTGTTTCTGCACTGAACCTGGGATTATTCCAAGTATCTCAGAGTGGAATTGTGCTTAAACCTGAATCAGGATTAGATGGATCTCAGCTGGTCCCATGTGGGGGCTCCTGGGGCTCCTCAGAGTCTGGTTTTGTACACCCTAAACCCTTTTATCCTCTGACAGCCTTGATTTTTATTTATTTATTAATATTTTCCCCCCCTAGAAGGCACAACACGTTTGTTACGAGCTGTGCATGGTCTCGTTCAGGTGTTTTTGAAGCCTGCGGGGAGGAGCAGCCTGAGGTTGTTCCCGTTGTGCCTCTCACCTCCCGATGTGTCCGTGAGTGCCCAGATCCAGGGAACAATGGACACGACAATCACAGATCAGCTTTGGCTGCTCTGCCCCGTGTAAGGTATTATTGGCCGTGCTGAGCAGCCAATCCAGCCAAATCCAGCAGCTAATCCCGTTGTTTAGAGGAAATTCTCGTGCTGCACGGTGTCAGAGACGTTTGTTAGTGCTTCTGTGCATGTCGTGTGGTTCCTGAGCGTTTTGGTTTAACTTGAGTCGCCTCCAGGATGATTTTATTTGCTGGAATGCCACTTGGGCTGGCCTGGGTAAAGGAAATAAATCATTGTAACCGTGACAGCTCCAGGGAGAACAGACCTGGCTGCTGCTGCTGATGTGTTGGAGCTCAACAAACTGAGCATTGCTGAAGTGCAGGAGGTGAGATGAGAGCATTAGTCAGAGGAAAATGATGAAGAATGAGTAACTGTTCTTTTTTAAAAAAAAACCCTTGCAAGCCTCACTGGGTGGTCTCAGTGTGAAAGACTCAAAGTCTGGGAGCTGGGAGTGAATATTTTCTGCAGGAGATGTGTCTGTGTACCTGACTGATGTGCTCACCAGAGCAATCCTTCATCCAGCAGTGAAGAGATCAGAGAATCCCAATCTGTGTGCGGGTTCAGCCCCAAATGAGCTTTCCTGAGCATCCCCAGGGGCTGTTGCAGGGTCCTGGGGGTGCTGAGCCTCCTGCCCTGCTGCTGGACACATTTCCAGGGCTGCTCCTGATGGAGGCTTGTCCTGCTGCTGGCTCCAGGTGTCTGGTCATGGCTGATACAGTGGGATACTGCAGCAGGGGCAGTCCTGCTCCTCTGCAGTTGGATTTACTGCTCTTCCAAACAGAATTCCAGCTGGGAGCATCCTGCAGAGCACGTCCTGGGTTTCTCAGTGTCAGAGCATCCACCTGCAGAGGCTGATGTCGGATCAAATGTGCATTAAATCCTTTGTCTTTCTCTGCCTGGGACACCTTTTCTAACCCCATTCACCCTCCTTTAACATTTTCTCTTTGCTCTGTGTTACTCTCTGTTGCTCAGAGAAGTTATTGCCATCTTTATAGCGAGTTCTTCACCTTCAGGTGCTTCTGGAGAACTCTGTGGAGATCTGATTATCCCTTCAATGAGCCAGAATTGGCCAGGGTGTTTGTTTTACAGGATCTGGATTGCAGTGGGTCCTCTGGGAAGCCAGAGCAAAAACCCTTCTCCCTGGGGAACCTCAACTCCACGACCAAATTCTGCCTGACTTGCCACCCACAAGCTTTACCAAAAATGTCATTTAGAAACAACACGCCCAGATGATGTAAAATGAACATGAAAACGCTGCTCAGCACAGATGCCCTTGTCCAGCACTGGGGTTCCTTGTGCAAGGAAAAGCATCCCATGCAGGCAGGGGAGGGAGAACAGGAAATAATGGGATGCCAGCAGTGCTCTATAGGAGCCTTTCACTGCCTGCCCACAGAGCACTTCCAGAAAAACTTGGAGCCAACACTTCCCTTGGCAGCAGCTGCTTGATTTTTTTTTTCTTTTTTTAAGTTAATTTAAATTATCTTCTCCTGCAGACAGTCCTGACTCAATGTCCTTGGTTTCAGACTTTCTCCAAACCAGGCACACGAGGCTGTTCCTGTTGGATGTGAGCAGCTTGAGTCCCTGGGAATCCTGCATTCTGCATTTTGCTGGGATTTGATTTATTATTCCCCCCCCAATAACGTGATGTTGCTAGAATTTTCCATGAGTGGGAAGGCTTGTCCTTATATGCCATTTTGTGAAGTTGTGTGCTTGAGGGGGTTGGGAACACACCCTGAAATAAGTGACAGGAGCTGGAATATCTGAATGGAGTGGGGAGGCTGCTGAGTCCCTGGGAGTGGGGATATCCCTGGGCTGTTGGGAAGGCTCCCTGCAGCATTTTGGGGTCACAGTTGGCTTCCAGGGCTCCTGTCATGGCACAGGCAGCTGATCTGACCCATTTTTCCCTGATCAGGGGCCATTTCTGAGCCCTCAGACGAGCTGGTGTCACTGGGAACAGATTTCCCCGTTCCCTGTGCTGGGACAGCACAATCCTGGAAGGAATTTCTTGCTCCCAAGGTGTGGGGAGGCCGCAGAGCTTCCTTGCATGTCTGCCCGGGACAGACGTGCAAACTGTGGTTTGAAGATGGGAATTGTGCACACAAAACAAGCATTGAGCTGTGAAGGGAGGCAGGGTTCTGTGCAGGGAACAGAATGTGCCTGTTCTCAGGGCAAGAATTCCAGTGTTTGGGTTTCTGATTGATTTTTAATTGCTATAAATAGTGCCCTGTGTGTGCGTGGAAGGCTCACAGGGGTTGTGCTCTATTCGAAACATCTTTCTCAACGTGCCACTTGAATTTCCAGTTGGTTTCTTTTCTCTTACCTAATTTAGCATCGTGCCAAAGGTGTTTTCCTTCCTCTGCAGTGAGTTTTCGTTGTGAATTCAGCGTGTCACAGGCAGACTGAAGGGGTGCTGCCACTGAGACCTGCCGTTCCCTGCCAGGCTCAGCCTTTGGGAAGTGCAGCTCGGATTGTTTCTGGAGGAGCTGGAACTCTCCAGGCACTCTTCCCAAGCCTGCCTGGAGTTTCTCCTGTTCACAATCCTCTCTGAATTAAATACTGGGGATCCTTTGCACTTCTGCTTGGGAAGGACCCCTTTGAGCTGCTCCTGGGCTGTAATTAGTGGCTGTGACTCTAATGAAGAGTGTCCCACAAAGGCAAACCCCATTTCCTCCTTGTTCCTCTCCAGTGGAAGCTCCCAGAGCTCGGGGCAGGATTTGGCTGCACTTTGTGCCTTGTGATGCCCCAGAATGAACAAGAGACTGATTCATGGCATGAGTTTCCCTACAGAAACAACATAGGGAATAAATAAATTGTATCAATCTTCTCCCAAAACATATTTCAGTTTCAATTTTCCTTGTTTCCCCTCTTCCCGGATTACAAATCATATTGCCTCTCCCTGTTTTTGGTTGCTCCCAGGAGCTGCGTAACATTTTTAAATAACAGAATGTATATTCAGTGTTTTGGTGTTGCAGAAACCCCTTGGGATTGTATTTCAGGAGTCAGTGGCTGTGTTGGAGCCTTGGCTGTGCCATTTCTCTGAGAAATCTGCTTTCTGAAATGAATTCCTGAATGGGACTCCTTGGGAAACAAACACAGCTATATATTATGTACTTTTAGAAGGGAAAGGATTATAAAGAATGGCCTGAAAAGCAACCCAGAGCTGCTTTAGGTTTTCACAGACAGGAAATGTTGGTGGTAGGACACGTGAGCTTGGGGAAGGTGCCCTGATTGTTCATCAGTGCTCAGGGAACCCAGTTCCATCAGCAGTGCCCCTGTAGGATCACTTCTGCACAGCCTTTTCCCTTCCCTCTTCATTTTTATTGCAGCTCATTTTTTCCTGGTGTTTCATTCTTTATCATCTGTTCCCTTTTCAAAATAATTAAGGAATGAAACATATGATTTATGGCAATTATCTTGCACATTAGAGGGGGGAAATACACAGTTTGTCTGGTTGCTTTGGTGTTTCAGTTTGCAGAGTTGATAAGCAGCCCCAATTTCCTGACACATTCATTTTTTCAAGTTGTTTCAAGAGAATCTGATGTGACACAGTGAACAAAAGACTAATCTGATTTATCTTTTTTTTTTTTTTCTCATTTCTCTCTCTCATCCCTGTAATATTTCTGCCTGGCTGGCTGCATGTGTGAATGGGTTTTGTGGTGGCATTTCAGTTTTGGGGTGGATATTGAGGCAGGGAACAACGTGTCTTCCCCTTCCTTGTGAAGCCAAATTTCAGAATAATACCAAAGCCTCTCTGACTGTGAAGCAAACCTCTCATTTCCTGCGGGGAAAGACTCGTGGTATTTTTCAGAACATGTGATCATTTTCAATAAGCAGCATCTGAACGTGCTCTGTGATAATTTTTTATCACTGGTTGATCTGCATGAGGTGGTTAAAGAAAGCCAGGTAGGGTCTGGACTTCCTGAGTGTTTTGTACTGCACCATGCTCATTATGCCCAGGAAAAACGGGCAATTCCAGGGCTGTGAGGGCCGGATCCCTTCAGGGAAAAGGGGAGAAGTGCTCTGGCTGGGTGCTGGCAGGGCTCACTCGGGCTGTGAGGCTGATGGGTGGATTGCTGAGGTTCTGCTCAGTGCATTTAGCTGTGCACGAGCTGCTCAGGGCTGTGCTGATGGTCAGGCACACAGAGGTGATCCCAGCAGGTGCTGTTCCCTGCTGGAGAAGCCCAAGGAGCCCGTGCCTGCGGGGCTTCCCCCGTGCCAGAGGTCCCTGATAATCCCTTCTGCACCATTCCCATGTGCTCACCCCTCACGTCCCGTGATCTGCCCCGACCAAAGCTCAGCTGCCTGGAAAAGCACTTGGGTTGGTTTTTAATGCCCTTTTCAGGGGGTGAGGAGTGAAATGTGTGTGGAAGGAAGCTCTGCAGACAACAAATGCTGTTTATGTGCTGCTGCTTTGCACCGAGGCTGGATCCAGCCTTAGGAATAGCTCAGCCCTGAAAAGAAAGACTGAGGGGTTTTTTCCTAATCCTGTTTTACCTCGTGGCAAAACCAATTCTTGCATCTGTTGGGTCTTAATAGTGCCGGTCCCCAGGCCTTAAAGAAAGGGATTTAGAAATGCCTGGTGGCTGTGACGCAGGGAAATCTCATTTTCACTGATGAGCTGTCAGAGGTGCAGCGGGGTTTGGTTTCTGCAGGTTCATCTCCACGATCAGGGCGATGGGAGCTGAGGGACAGGATTGCTCGTGGCACTGGGGTCTGGCTCCTGTTCCTGCCCATAACTGCACTGATTTGGCTGACAGGAATCTCCAGGGCCCTGGCAGGACTGCTGCCCTATGGGACTTGTCACCAGCCTAAAGGAAATATTAAAATAACAAGTCAGGCTGAAGCGTCACAGCAGGAGCACAAGGATGGGCAGTGTTCTGCTCAAGGTAAGGCAGGATGTCAGGGGCACAGTTCAGAGCAGCTTCATAATTCCAGTAATTCAGGCTGGAAGAACCTCCTGTTCCATGCTGCTTTCCCCTAAACCCAATCTCCACGCTGCTCTCAGATATTGGGTATTAGATAAGGTTATTTCATGACTCCTCTTGCCTCGCAGAATTTGCCACTTATGAAATGATTCCATTTAGCAGATTAGTTTCTGTAACTGCATATTGCTTTTCATTAAAATTTCATGGGGCTTTTATTTAACATGCATTGGAGCCTTGTTTATGTGGGACCTGTTGAAAGCAAAGTGGATTAGGCCATTTAAGCCATGTATAATCCATTCCCTATGGACTTGTGTTTGCTCCTGCCTGCCTGGTCCTCGTTCCTGCTCCCTGTCCGTCCATCCATCCATCCTGCAAGGAGCAGGAGTTCTGCGTTTGCTGCACAAGAAATTAGCAGTGCTGTAATTGCGTGATAACAAACTTGTTCCTGGCCTCTCCCCAGCCCAGTTCCAAGTTTTGCTCGGTACTGAAAGCCCAGTTTTGGCTCTGGATTGGTGCCAGTTCTTGTTTGCAGGAGCTGGCTGCTATTTGCATGGAGATTTCTGCCTTGTTTTCGTGGATTGAGGGCAGGTGTTTATTAGTTTGGAGGCTCCAATTTGTTTAATGGTTTGTCCACTGTGTTTGGCTACGTCAGCAAGGCAGAGCTTGGGTTTATTCCTTGCCCTTCCCAAGGGTTTCTTGTGTTTATTCCCACATATCACACAGGCCCAGGACATTCTGGCACTGAGTTTGGGGAGGATTTGGTCCATTCTGGCTTCCACACGTTTGCAGCAGGGGAAGGAGCAGGGAGTCCATGGAATACAAGCTCAGGCACTTGCTCCCCAGCTGGTCCCACACCAGTCACAGCACAGTGCAGGATGCTCCCGGGAGCCTGGGATTCATCTGGGATTCAGTTTGGGACAAGTGCTGCATCCTTCCCCAGGCCCTTTAATTATAGACTCTGCCTGTTGTGTCAGGGACAGGGGGTCCATTCCTGCCGAGAAACGTTCCCATCCCCACGCGTTTTTAGGGGGAAAAGGAGGAATTTCAGATGTAAATCCACCTTGGAATGGTGCAGGGGAGACAGCACATTGCTGGTTTGGGCAGGATTATTGACACCACCTGCAGCATCCTCCTTCTGCAGGAGATTGTTTCCCCCTCAATTTCATCCATTAATTGGCTGTAAATGTCCAGCTTTTGTTTTAATGCTCTCTCCACTTATTCCTGATGTCTCATTCGGCCGTGGGGTTTGAAATAATTTCTCACAGCTCCCTCCTAAAGCCCCTGCCTTTGGGATTGTTGTGCTCCAAAAGCTTTTTTCAAGGCTGTTTCAGCGGTTCCCTGGAGAGCAGGGCTCTGCTCCTGGGGACATTCCAGCTTGGCTCAGCTCCTGCTCCCCTCTGGCCTGGCAGGGAGCTGGCAGGGAGGTGATGGGCAGCCAGGGATCAGATGTCAGGGGCTGGAGGAGTCACCGGTGAGGGCTTTGGGTGGCGTTCCCCAATTTACCGCTGCCATTCCCATGGGAATTCCCACGGTAGTTTTACCAGGGCAGGATCTGCAGTGCTGTAAAATCCACTCCAGAACAGCTGGGGCTGAGAGCAGACAGCGACCAGCAGGAGGAGATGCTCCAGAAGTGCAGGATGGAGCCTTTAATACTCATTTATCGGGCGGGATGATGAATTTTAGCTGTTGATCCACGTCCCTGGGGATGGTGGGATGGGCAGGAATGATGAAGGAGGGATAACTCCCAATTCCTGCTTTTTTTCCTGCTCCTCCTGACACTCCCTGTGGCCTCCAAGGTGCAGCAGAGCCCTTTGGAGGAGCTCTTTGCTGCTGAAATAGCACCAACGAAATGGTTCCTCGTGTGTGCTAATAGGTTAATTGTCACTTGTAGCTCTTCTTGATTTTCGGCTTCTTTATCCTCTGAAAGGTGATAAAATAAGGCCAGAAAATCCAGAGGCATTTTCCTTTCTAAGCCTCCTTTCTCCAGGCTTCTGAAATGTATTTATGCACAGGGCTCCCTCCTAACAAAGGCCTCTTTGAGGGTCCTGTGGTCGTCTAACATTCCCTCCTTTCACATGAAATTAAGGGCTGTGATTTACTGCAGTGACCTGAGTGCCTGAGTGCTCTCATTTACAGCCAGCACGGCTTTTTTTTTCTTTTCTTTTCTTCCTCCCCCCTTTTATTTTTTCCTCTTCCCCCTTTTTTTTTTTTTTCCTTTTTTTTCCTTTTTTCCTTTTTCTTTTTTTTTTCCTTCCCCCCCCCCCCATTTTTTTCCTTTTTTTTCCCCTTTCCTTGTTCTCTTTTTTTTCTTCTTTTGATTTGTTTGAGGTGAGAATGTTTTCCGTGCCTCCCGTGGGTGCTTTAGTTGTGCAGAACATCCCGTGAGGGCCGTGCTGGACTCCCTTTGCTTTCCCTCTTGCAAGTTTTTTGTTGTTGTTGTTTTTATCCCCTGGCTGTTCATCCAGTGGAAAAAAAAAAAAAAAAAGGGACCAAATTTATTTTTTTCCCATAACCACTGCAC
>VYXD01006005.1:24869-38800 GCA_013397195.1 Hylia prasina
CACAGATTTATTTATTTCCAGTAACCAATGCACAGATTTCTTTTAGATTTTCTTAGGTGCTGATGGGGAGACTTGGGGACGCTCTGACCCAACTTGCTGCTCAGCACTCTTAGGAAATCAGAATTTTTCACCCCCAAACTGCGGCTGTTTGAGCTCCATTCCCTAAACCTGTTCCCGTGGCAGAGATTTTCTGGTTTGGAGCTGGTTTAGACCTTTACCCACCCAGACAAGGGGCTGCAGCTGCCCCGGAGCGTTTTTGGGGTGCACCTGCTGTCCCTGGCTCCTTGCATTTGTGTGGTTTTGGGCAGACCCTGGGGGAGGTTAGAACACACTCAGATTTTTCTCTTTGCAGCCAGGAATTCTGATAAAATCCCAGGTATTTTCAGGGTGTTTCATGTTTAAATCAAGGGGGCTGTGCTGTTCTCTTCCCTTTCACTGAAAACAGCCCTAGAAAAGCCCCGTATTTTTTGTAAGGACACGGGCTGAGCAGAGGAGAAACCCTGCAATGCAGATGGTGCCCAAAAGCACCAGGCACAGCACAAGGTTTGGCTTGTTCTCCAAGACTTGTTAAGGAAAACACATATTGGATCCTGTTGGGCTTCTTGCAGAGAAATCTGATTTCCTAGGTGGATTTGGCAGGAGGTTTGGTGGGTATCACAATCTGGGGCTTCTTCCACCCCTGCTGCCACCTCCTCCTCTCACAGCATTTCTCCCAGAATTGTTGTTTCTGTGGAAAGCCCAGGAGTCTTTCTCACTTGAAATATTCTAGTCGGTGTTGTTGTGAGGAGGGTGAGGCTGTCAGGGCTGCCCGGTGGGGTTTGGAGTTTCCTTTTATTCTCCTGGGTTTTTTTTTTTTCTTTTCCTTTCCTTCTGTGGGATCTGCCTTTTCCCTGGCAGGTGGTGGAGGAGGAAGGCTGAGCTGCTAGCAGTCCCCAGTGAGAACGGGATGGAGATTGCATTAAAACCTTGGTTAATTGGTGACTGTCTGCACTGATGAGCCTGGCTGTGAGGAATTCCACGGGTGCCTCTGTTTTATTGCAGGAAATAGAAATTCAGCTCAGGACAAGGACTTGCACCAGAAGGAAGGTGCTGCCCGGAAAAAAAGGCTGAAACTGGGATGGGGAAAAAGGACTTGATTCCTTTCCTTTGATCATGATTGAGTTTATGTTGGATGCAGCTCCCAGCCCGGAGTGTGACGTTGCTTTGCTGGTATCTTACCCTGCCTTGAGCCAGATTGGCTCTCCAGTAAAAGATGAAAATGCAGTTTTTGTGCAGAGTCCCAGTGTGAAACGTGGGGTGGTAGGGCAGGACAAGCAGCACAGGGGGCTGCTGAAAATGTCTCTCTGGCTTGCTCCTGTTTATTATGCTTGGCACGCAGCACAGACTCACTGAAAAGTGCTGGAATTACCCTTGGCAGTGAGATCCTTCTGCTTACTGTGGTCTGCGGCGCTTGCCTTTGTTTTAAGAAGTTTTTCCACTCAAATTTTCAGTGTGGCGCTCCCTTGGATGTGGCACTGCAGTTGCGTCGCTCTGTCATCTCCTGTCTCCTTTTCTTCCTCTTATTTTTATCTGTCCTTGTCTGTCTTGTCCTTCGCTCCGGCAGAAACAAAACGCCCTTTGTGGCTGTAAACCCGGCGTGCCAAATACTTTGAATAACTGTAGCCCTGCACGGGTGAATGTAAAACATAAAAGCGCCAGTAAATTCCTTTTAATGCCATCCTATAACAACGAGAATTCCCATTTTAATAACTGGGGCAGGGGCAGGGTTGACCTCGTTTGATGCAACCATTAACTTGCTTGGCTGGGCGCAGAGATGGTGTGTTTTAACTCCGCAGCCATTTGGTGTTAATGATGCTGCATTCATTAACATCCCAATGAGAGGCTTTGCTCCTCTTGCTGGGGCAGATTGTTCCCTTACCTGCGTGCCTGCTTTAATCCCGGCTGGAAGTGAGCTGTTTTATCGCCTTTGTTGTGCCTGGGGAAGGGAAGGGCGCTGGGGGCACAGGCATTGCTGGGGCTGCGCTCTGCGCTCCCACTCTGCCCCACACGCAGCTGAAAAAATCATTCGGTGTTATTTTATCAATGCCAGGTGGCACAGAGGGTTCTGTGCAGGTTTTGTGTCATCGTTTCGTTTAAATTTCCTGGTTTTTTTCCTCCTTTGTGCGAATTCCCTTCTCTCATTCCTACACTCTTTGCTTTGCTGGTGGTTGGGGCTGTTACGTGGAATTATTTTGAGCCTAACAGATTTCCCTGCACTACCTTTTCTCCTTAGAGATGAAAGAGCAAAGATTCCAAATGAGGGAATATTAAAGAAGATTAATGATTTGATGGATGGTTTCAAAAGAAAGAGGCTTGACTTCAGTAACCACTTTGAATCTGGAGCACTTGTAGATCATAACGGGGAGATGTGCAGTGAAAATGAAGCAGCAGAGGTCTGTAACTCTTGAGAACAAACCTGCATCTCCTGCACCACATCCCTGATTTTTCTGGAGGATGCACTCATTTCCAGAGGCTGCAGCAAAGCTTTGTTGTACGCCTGAAATGGTGTTGGGGCAGCATGAGCAGGCTCCAAGGGTTTGGGTTAGTGATTTGTGTGCACGGAAAACATCCAGCAGAGCTCGTTCCTGGGATGCAGCTCTGTTCCTTACCTGGGAATTAGGGAGCACATCTCAATAAAAGGGGCTGGGAGCTCAGGCTGCAGAGCACAAATCTCTGTGTGCAAAAAGGGACACATCTCTGTGCAAAAAGGGACACATCTCTGTGCAAAAAGGGACACATCTCTGTGCAAAAAGGGACACATCTCTGTGCAAAAAGGGACACATCTCTGTGCAAAAAGGGACACATCTCTGTGCAAAAAGGGACACATCTCTGTGCAAAAAGGGACACATCTCTGTGCAAAAAGGGACACATCTGTGTGCAAAAAGGCACACATGTCTGTGCAAAAAGGCACACATCCCTGTGCAAAAAGGCACATCTGTGTGTGTGCCTTTTTAAATGCTCGCCCTGTGGGTACAGGAAAGAGAAGGCTTCAAGCCCCAAACCACCCGCGGTAATAATGAGTTAGTGACCAAGTCGAGTTTGTTTGGAGGAACTGGGGTAATTTTGCTGTCAGGAAATTAGAAGGCATTTTGGTGGGTTGTGGGGTGGCAGAAAGAAATGCTGAAACTCTCTGAGAGGGATCTGGAGAGTGGAGCAAGGGCCTCTCCCACATTTCTGATCCCAGCAAAGAGTGAACAGGCAGATCCAGCCAGGAAGGTAATGCTGAATTCCAGCTGGGCTGGGCTGGGTTGGGTTTTCCCCCATTTTTTCCCTGGTATTGCAAATGTTGATCTGTTTCCAGTGTTCCGCAGGAATCTGCTGTGGCATTTTTGGGGTCACCATCAATAACTGAGGCCGATATTCAGAGAGGATTTGCTGTTAGTGAGGGCTCTGCCTCCTGCTTTGGAAACTCCTGGGTTGGGTTTTCACTTTGGACTGACCCAAGCAGAACAGAAGCACTTTTGGGATTGGTGCACAAGCTTTTCTCTCCCATCCAGCGACTCTGGGACAAGGAGTGTTGATTATTTTACCTCTCTGGCCTGCATTGTGCTCGTGCTTCTTGCAGCCTGTCCGAGCTGCTTTTTTCTCCTGGGGAGGGGCCACGTTCATGGGATTTCACTGTGGGATCCAGGAGCACAAAAATAAACCCCTCCACGCTGGGACAGAGCTTCCCAGCCCCACTGTGGTCTTCATTCCAGCAGAGCAAGCAGTTGTTAGTGGCAGGAGAAGTCTCTCCCAGAGATGCAGAAATAGCAGGGGCAGAGCTGGGCAGCTGTGGGGGAGCTGCAGCAGGCAGCTGGAAAAACGACTCTTGGCTCAGGGTGGTGGGGATGAAAGCAGGATATTGGATCTGGGACATTCACTTGTGCGTCCCAGTGCTCTCTGGGGATGTGTTAAAGTAAAGAGCAATTAATGCTGGTGAATCCAGGGGGGTTTGTGGTGGTGCAGGAGCTGTGGCCATGCGGTGACACTTGGGTTTGTCCTTTCAGCACAGCCCCTGCATCGATCCCTGCTGTGTGGCTGCCTTTGGGTTTGTCATTCTGGGGACGTTTTCCTTCTGCTGCTACTCTCAGAGGACATTTCTCTCTCTCCTTCTGCCTTTTCTGGCCTGTTTCTGTATTCCAGAATAGTGCTGCTGTTCTTGTGCTGTCATTTCACACCCTGGAGAGGAGCAGGGCATGTGGGAGGGGAGGAATTCAGCAGGAATCCTCAGGTGCTTTAAAGGTCTTTGCCCTCACAGATCACTGAGCATCTCCTTCCCTTCCTGATCCCTTTCAGTGAGTAGTTCTTACCATAATTCCAATTAAAACACTGTAAGTACCAGGGAAACGTGGTAAACCTGATTACATGAGATGGCCCTGTTGTTAGCATCGCTCAAACACATCAGTGTCAAAGTCATCTCGAGATTTTGGGACTTGCAGCCCTTAGCAAAAGTCATCCCTGGGTCGGAAGGGACTCAGAGAGGTGCCCAGATGCAGCTCCTGGCCCTGCAGGACACCCCAGCAGTCCCCCCCCCGTGCCTGGGAGTGGTGGTGTTGCCAGAATTCAGGAAATCCATGTGTGGAATGAAGGAGATTCACGCACACACGGCAGCTGCAGGAGATGTAAATCCTCAGGCCTCGTGGAGCACTCCCAGCCATGAGCAAATAGGGGTCAGGTGCAGTCTGTCCCTGGATATTCATTATCCCAGGGATTAACCTTGCCTGCTTCTATTTCCAAAGCTGCTCCTGCCCGTGGCTGGAGCCCAGGTATTGCCCCTGCTCATCCCTGCCCTGCAGGTGCCACCGAGCAGGGCCCTGCTGCAAAAAGCTCTTTAGACAAAGCAGCCCCTCCCCTGAAGGGCTTAGCAGCAGCTGCAGGTAATCCCCAGTGACAGTGCCAGTCCTGGGAGCACATCTCAATAAAAGGGGCTCAGGCTGCAGGGCAGGCACCAGAATCTCCAGACACGAGGAGTCAGTGCTCAGTTTTGGTCATTTGTACATCTGAAATGAGGAGCTGGGGGTTGACATTCAGTGCTCAGAGTGTTGGCCATTTGTACATCTGAAATGAGGAGCTGGGGGTTAACATTCAGTGCTCAGTTTTGGTCATTTTTATGTCTAAAATGAGGAGCTGGGGGTTGACAGTGCTCGGTTTTGGTCATTTTTACATCTAAATGAGGAGCTGGGGATTGACATTCAGGGCTCAGTTTTGGCCATTTGTACATCTAAATGAGGAGCTGGGGGTTGAGCTTCTTGGTGGAAGCTAAAGGAGAAGAACTTCATTAGAGAAATCCTGCCTTGGACCTTTAATTTATGCCCCAATATTCTGAAAGTCATGGTGACCACTCAAATTCATCAGCTCTTTCTGGTTAATTGTAGTGCCACTAATTTCAAGCTTTTTCTGTCGGCAGTTGGACCAGATCGTTCTGGCATTTCCCTCCTGCGAGGAGAAGTCCTGGAGGAGACAGGAGAAATGGGGAGTGCAGCAGAGTGCAAAGCTGGGAGGAAAGCAGAGTGCTGGATGGATGTGTGTGGCGTGCCCAGGCTGGCAGTGCTGGCCTGGGATGACAGATTTGTGCTCACGTTTGGGTCGTTCCCTTTGGTGGAGCCGCAGTGCTTTTAGCACAGATCAAAAGCCTCCATGGCTTTGGTGCAAGGCAGCCCCTTGGTCGTGGCAGTGGTGAGCTGGGGCTTAGGCTGTGCTCCCTGAATTTACACCCCGTTATTTTCCTGCTGGAGGGCTCCTTTTGATGGGGCGTTCTCTGTCTGCAGCATGAATTACACATGCTGAGCACGTGGGGCCTGAGGCCACTGCTCTGACTTCAGTCAAACCCAGAGAGACCAGTGCACTGAGGAGATGGAAATCAGGATATGGCAATAAAGGAACCAACTCTGAGCCATATCTGTGCCCTGTGTGTTTGGGTCTGTGGGGAGATAATGAATCTCTGTGTGTGCCTTTTTATTCTGTTGGGTTTTTTGCAGAGCTCTTTTCCAAAAGCACCCAGCAGCAGCAGGAGTCTGGTTCCCTTTTCCTCAGTTTTCCCTCTATCCTGTGTTTTGCTGCATGAGGAAAGGTGTGAAAATCCAGTTGTGTTTGGAGTCCACTGGAGGTTTTCTTTTGGTGCTTACATGGAGTAAATTCTTGCAAGTCTCGGAGCAAATTCTTGCAAGTAGGAGTGAGTTATTTCAAGGAGTGTCTTGCTTGTAGAGACCAAGGTTCAGAGCTGAGCTCCTGACAGTTCTCTTAAGTCTGGGGGTACAAATGCTCAGCTGAAACGTTCTTTGTCTGCCTTGCATAACTTATGAGTTGCAGTGATTAAATTTCTTGTGTTTGCTGGGCTGAATTCCCCCTGGGTTTCCAGGAGACTTCCCAGAGGACGGTGGATGAAGCCTTTTCTTGGCTGCTGGCAATCTGGGGAGTGTTTATCCTGTCAGTCACAGCTGATGCTTGAGGCCTTTGGATACCCTGCCTGCCTTCAGATTCTTTGTGTTTCTTCCTTGGCATCACCTATTTTTGAGCTTCTGGAGCTGTAAATGATGTCTAAATTTGGGTTGTGTAAACTCTTCCTGTTCTATGCATTGGGGTGGCTGAATGAGGAGGGGCTCTGATTTATTGCCTTTACCTCAGCTTTATTCAGAGCTGAAAGGGTGCTGAGCAGCAGAGAGCAGTAAACAAGCTCACTTCTCTCTTGCCTGAAGGGGTTTTTGGTTCCTGTGCTTGCTGAGCAAATAGGGCAGTGTATTAGCATGTTATTCTTCCCAGTCTTTTGCCTTCTGTTTTCATTATAATAATATTTCAGGTTTTATTCAGTGGATGCTGTTAATTCTAACAGTCCTGGTGATATTCTGGAGGTTCTCTCATTGTGGTGCTTGCAAAAGGTCTCTCAGTTAACACCTGCTTGAAATGTTACCCACAAATTCCCGTGGCATTTCCAGAGGCACTGGGGTTTTTGGCAAGTCCCCAAATTCCCAGGAACATCTTCATGGTGTGCCCTGTGGCAGGGCTTTGGCCATGGGCTAAGGTGGTTTTCTTCACCAGCACTGAAGGCTTGTCCAAAAAACGATAAAAATGATAAATACTGACACGTGCTCCTGTTCTTTCTCCTCCCTGAGCCTTCTGCTCTCCCCATGTGGCTTTATTTAGTGGAGTAGCCTCCCCATGTTTTTAATGGCAATTAATTTATTAAGGAACTTTCTTCTTCTCCTCACATAGCAAGGAAAAATGAGGCTGTTTAATCTCAGTGTAAGGCAGCATTGGTAATTCCAATTCCTCTGTTTCTCACAGAGGAGCCAGGCCAAGTCTGTGATTTTCAGCTCAGTCTAAACCATCCACTGATACTCAGCTACCACAGAATTCCCAGGTCCCACCAGCTATGAAAGATTAATTGATACATTAAATAAACTATTGATTTCTGACACTTCACACTTGGCAGAAGGACGGCTCCAGATATGAATTTAAACTACTAAAATCTACAGTAGTCTCTCCAAAGCACTTTTGTGAGCCACAATTCACGAGAGGCTGTAACTCTCTGAAATGCAGGTGGAATATTTGATGTTTTCCCACTGCCAGGGGGCATGGGTGGGTGGGATATTGGGAATAAATCCTTCCCTGGGAGGGTGGGGTTGCCCAGAGAAGCTGTGGCTGCCCCTGGATGTGTCCAAGGCCAGGTTGGACAGGGCTTGGAGCAGCCTGGGATTGTGGAAGGTGGAGCTGGATGAGCTTTAGAAATCCCTTCCCTTTTAGGTGCAGAACACCTCAAAACCACGGCCTGGGCGCCTTGAAGGTGTGTCCTCCATCTTCAGCCCTGTTGTCACTCCACAGCAGGGCCTGGCTCCTGCATGGCCTGACCTCTTTGGGAACAGAGAAAAGAGATAAAAACTGCATTCCACCTTTTCTCTCCTTTTAGCTGAAATAGAAGAGAGAGGTTTATTCTCCTCCTGAGAATCCCAGTGTGAAGGAGGAATTATTCTGCAGTGTGGGCTGGGATGAATGTGCTGGACCTGGGATGTGCCTTCCTGGAGTGAACCTGCAGTGGATGTTCCACTGGAGCTCATAATTAAATTCCTGTGCAGCAAACACTGAATTTCAGGCTTTGCAGCTGGTTCAGCTTTAACCACTGCTGAAAACACGTCCCCTGAACTAAACCACCACATGGAAAAGGGCTGGGGAAGAATTGTTTTCAACACTTCAGGATCAGACCTCGGGCTAGGAGTGCTGCTGGGGCTGGCTGATGGGCTGAGGGGGGCTGCAGGGAGCAGGGATTGCTTCCTTTGAGGAAAGCCAGGGAGCTCCCTGGAGCTGCTCCCGCCTGACAAATGCAGAGACTGTGTGCCCCCCTGAAGGGTGCAGCCAGGACAGACTGGCTGCAGCAAGATTAGCCTCGAATCCTGAGCTTTTGCAGATCCTGTTTTTCTCATCTGCTCCGGGTTCTCCCCACCACGCAGCGTCACCCACCCAGATTTCTCTCTCAGCAGGAGATGGTAACTTGTTTGGTTTTTAATTAAAACTGTCCATACTCTGATTTAATGGCTCCATAAAGAATCCTGGCTTACCCTGCCTCAGGTAAATGAAAATATTTGCTGTGGTAAATAGGACTATTAGTTTTATGATCCATAGCAATAAAAAGCTTTTATCAACAATGTCATCAAAAGAGGCATAAAATTTTGTTCCATGCAGAAATACCGAGATGTCTGGGAAGTTTTACTGTGATTCATAAATTTCTGTAGGAAAAGGTGTTAATAGGACTATTTTTTGGTGTGCCTTGTGGTCATGTAAAAATTAGAAGAGCTTTTGAGCGGATCTCGTACATGGAAAGGATGGGGGTCACAGCGTGGCCATAATTGGAATTATTCCCTTTTCCCTGCACAGATTCCCTGCATCAGCTTGGACGTGTCACTTTGTTCAGAAGCAGAATAATTCTGACTGAAATGAAGCAGAGGAGAAAGCTCTCTGAATTCCCTGCCTGTGTTTTCGTGCTGCCACAGCTGCCTGGGCCCCTGATTTCAGCTGGCTGGCCAGGCACAGCTTTCCCTGGCGCTGTGAAACAGTCCCCAGGGCTCTGCAGGAGGGCAGGGATGGATGGGGGATTTGGGCCGGGAGAGCCCCCCTGTCCCTCGGAGGGTGTGTTGGGTGAGACCCAGAGGGCAGAGAGGTTCCTCACCGCCCTGGCCGTGCTGTTTCACAGAACAATTTGAGTTGTGCTGGCTTTGGAGGCGGACAGCACCTGGTTTCCTTACAGGACCGAGCGGATCTCCCTTGTCCCATCCCTCAGCATCCACCAGGCCCTGCTGGAAATGGGGATTTTCATCCCCTGGAGTGTGCAGAGCAGGCAGGAGGGTGGCTGGAGGCAGAGCCCTGCCCAGCTCTGGGATGCTGTGCCCTGCTCCCTCGGTGCCCTCCGGCCCAGCGCGGGGGCTCAGCAGGGTGAGGAGCATCCCTGGCACCCTTGGTGTGCTGCTTCTGGCCCGTCCCTGCCCTGGAGGTGCCCTGGGCTGCTCCGCTGCTCCCTGCCCGCCTCTCCACCAGCCGATACCCCCCAGAGGAGCCAGCCATCCCCTCCTCCAGTTCCTGGCAGATTTAGGGAGTGGTTGCCATGGCGACGGGGGAGGAATTGGATCTGCAGCCCAGCTGGGATCAATCCCAGCTGCTGCCTCCTCCTCCTGAGCAGTCAGCGTATTTTTAATAAAGTGACCGTGTACAGGAGCCTTGTCTTTGTCTTGTTAAGCCTTTGTTGTGTATTAAATCCTGAGGGCTTTCACCATAATCTGCTTCTCTCACAAGCTTTACAAATCCCGCCCTTACTCCACGAGCTGTGCCCATTAGATCCAGGAGATATTTCTTTCCCGATGGTTTTTATTTCTGGAATTAAGTTTAATTGGTGAATTGCTGCTGGAAATGAAGGAAATTAAAGGTACAGCCTGTGAGAATGGAATCAAGCTCAGTCACAGCTGAATTCATCTGTGCTGGGCTTTGTTAGCCCAAATATTTTTGATTTCTTTTTTTTTGATTTTGGGTTTTCACTCAGGCGTTGTGGTGGTTACCTGGGTTAGCTGTGGCAGGAGCACAGGGACAAAACCCTCCCAGATTCCCTCCTGGGCTCAGGGTGAGGGGGTGCCTGGCAGGAAGAGCCCTTGGGGGTGACCCGGGGGTGTGGGCACATCTCTGGGAGCCGAGGCTGGCATCAGCCAGGGCTGCACTGAGCTGAGCCCAAGGGGATTTCAGCCCTCATTTACCTGCAGGCTCAAACTGGCACCTCTCGGGGTCACAGGGGAAGTGCTGGGGCTGTGAAGGGCAGGGGTTTTGTAGGAAGGGGAGGGTGTGAGGGGTGAGCTCCCGTTTATCTGAGGGAATAGAACCCAGAACTGAGTGTATTTACTGCTCAGACACATTCCTATTCCTGTTTCTGGGGTGTCACCTCTGGGATTTATTTACTTTATTTACTGCCCAGGTACAGCCTCCTGCCTTAACCTCACTCTCAGCCCAGCAGGGACACAGCCTCCCTGCCTATTACCAAAATCACGGCTTAATTTGAGCTCATTTCTTTTGTTGAGATGCAAAACTAATTATATTGAACTACAGATGAACAGGAAGTTGCATTAGCAAATTTGTTGGGTGGTTTTTTTGTTGTGGTTGTTTTTTTAATCAATGGGGAATTATTCAGCATTTTTTGGGGGCTGGGGAACTTTATAACCAGATAAAAGATACGGGGGAGGGCAGAGCTATAAAAAGTGTTATTGTGTGATTATGAAGAGGCCTTTTAATGCAGTTATTATGTGACGCTAAAAAGGCCTTTATTGCCTGAAGTTGGAAGCAGAATACAAATGGGCTCGCAGTGTCTATTAAATGAAGAGTGGAAAAAATAGTCCCCATTTCCCTGAACTGCAAAGCGAAAATAACGATTAAACAGCGATTAAAATCAGCAGCACTGGCTTTGTCAGTGTGATCACAGGCTGGGCAGTGATGCTGAGGAGTGGGGAGAGATCCCAGGCACAGCCCTTTGTTCTGGGGACCTGCTTGTCCAGGTGACAGTGGCAGCAAATGCTGCTGCTGGGGCAGCCCGGGCTGAGCTGCCCCGTGTGAAGTCAGGGCAGATGAGCTGCAGGTGGCTCGTGCAGAGGGGTGTTTCCTTCTCCTGCAGCTCCTGTGGCTGGAGCTGCTGGGCAAACACAGCCTGGGCTCTTTTGTCCCTGATTTCTTCCCCAGGGATCTGTAGGGCAAAGCCCTAAAGGTGTTTGCAAACCAGGGCAGCCCCACAGCCTGGCCAGAATCCTCCAGAGCACCACCAGGAGAAGCCACAGGAGACTGGGAAGAGAAAAGCCAGGTAGAATCTGGGCATCTCAGGCAGAATGGAAATGTTGGGATTTCTCAGTTTTGTGTGTTTGGTAACTCCCCTGGGTGTGTTTGTGCCCAGGTGAGCACTGGGAGCTCCCAACCCCAATGGAAAAGGGAGGGAATTGGCTCTTGGGATCAGCCTCAGGGCACCTGAGCATCCTGTTTCTGTTCAACAGGGCTGAACACTGCTCTGAGACTTATTTGTTTGTCCTGGGGGGTCCCAGTTCCTGTCTGGTGGCAATTCCTGGGTTTGGAAGGTGCCTTTTTGAGTTAGGAACAATCCCAGGAGGCTCCCCCCTTGCCTCCTTCACGCTGGGAAGGGGCTGTGCTGATGTTCAGTGAAGGAATTGCTGCCTCTCTGCACAACCTTTGCAGAAATGCTGTTCATCGTTCCACTAGTGATGGGATTTAATGGTACCTTTGCAGCTGGGGGAGCAGAGGGAGCACTGAGACTGAGGCAGAACCAGGGGTGTCCTTCTTTCCTCTCTAAAAGGTTTGCCTTCCCAGGGGTGGTTTCCAGGGTTCATTCTCTTGAAAATCCACCCAGCACTTCAATGCACTGAAGGAGCTGAGCCCTTGGGAAAAAAAAGCAAACAAACCAGGAAAATCTGAGAGCTGGGTGTTGCTACCTGGGCTCAGATCTCCTGCCTGGCCCTTCTGGCTGTACTTCCAGTGAGCTATTCCCTGGCTGTGTGATTCCTCCTGCTCTGTGCAGCTGATGTGGCACAGACAGGCAAACAAAAGCTGTAAGGTAGAGCCAGGTGCTGAACTGGGGGTGATGGAGAGTTCAGTGCTTTCCACAGAGCCTTTCTTCTCCCTCCTGGCTGGCCCAGAAGCCACCTGAGGATGGAATGAAAGGCATTAACATCCCCAGGCTGTGCCACTGCCTTCCCAGCAGGCTGCAGCTCTCAGGGCTGCATTTACAGAGCGCAGCGTGGGCAGAGACGGGGCTCAATTCCTGCTGGATCCCCATCAGCTGCCAGCCCCGCCAGCAGCCCCCCAGGGCTGAGCACAGAGCAGGCTGAGGGCTGCCCTGAAAGCCCTTCCTTGGGCTGGTATTTGCATGGCTCAGGAGGGGCAGGGGTGCTTTGCTGTCCCTTCCTGGAGTCCCTCTGTGTGACCGTGGGCAGGACCGGAGCGCTCAGCGCTCCCAAGCTCTGCTTCCAGCTGGGTCTGGCCTGGTTTTGGGGCTGTATCCCAGTGCTTTGGGCTGGAAGGGCAGCGTTTATCAGGACAGCCTGCTGAACTCCAGAGAGGAGAACCAGGAAGGTGCAGGGACCTTGTGCTGGGATTATCCTGGCTGTGATTATTGTTTCCTGGAGGGAAGCGCTGTGTCAGGGTGGCTGGTGGCTAAAGGAATGTGCTCAGAAAATCCTGATGGTGCTGTGCTTTCCCAGTGAGGGCAGGCAGTGCTCCTTCAGCTGTGGGAGCTCCACACTTAGTGCCTGAGCCCCCCAGTCCATATGTTTCCCCAGCACTTTCAGGAATGTTGCCATTGGCACACGCAGCCGGGTTTTCACTTCTGAAGCAGTGCTTGTTTCTTATAACCCCAGGTGTGCTTGGCAGCTGAAATAATGCCTCTGTGGTCTGGAGGTAAAATTAGCTGCTCTGGGAGAGAGATTTTCAGATTTTCATGCACTACATGAAAACACAGAGGGTGTTTTCCAAAGAAAACCTATTTTGGCGTCCTCAAATGCAACTTGACCCCGGCTTGTTAGGCCACAGATCTGCCGTGGAATTAAGCTATAGCTGGAGGAGAGCCAGAATCCAATTACATTTTCTGCCTAATGGGTCATAATTTATGCAATGAAGAGGGAGGCAGGGATGTTGGAGGGGGAAAAGGGCACTGGGCTTGTGTGGCTGTGTCCTGGGAGGGGCTGCTGGTAAATGGGAATGGGGAGGGCAGGGGTGCTGTCCTTCCTCTGGTGTCTAAAACCTTCCTCTGGTGTCTAAAACCTTCCTCTCCTCTTCTTCTGGTGTTTAAACCCCAACTCTCATGTTCAAAACCTTCTTTCTCTTGTTTAAGACCTTCCTCTGGTGTTTGAAACCTTCCTCTCATGTTTAAAACCAGCAGTTCAGATCAGAAAATAGCTGTCATCCTGCAAATTGAATAAGGGATGCACGGGGATTGTGAGGATGGCAAAGCTTTTTTGCTGGACTCCACGGCCCCTGCCTAACTGTGCTCCTTCCCTTCCCAGCCTCTCTCCAAGTGGACATTGTTCCAAGCCAGGGGGAGATCAGCGTTGGAGAATCCAAGTTCTTCTTATGCCAAGGTGCGTGGTGGCTGAAGGCAGCTGGGTTCATTCAGCTCACAGTGGAACATACCTCGCTGTGCTGATGTTTTGCTGTGGGGTCAGTCAGAGCCCCTGAGCACCGGGCTGGATTTGGGATTGCTGAGGGTTCGTGGGGGACCCAGAGCTGGGCCATCTTTCTGGGTTTCTTGGGTTGAAATGACCCCTGAGATATTAGAAAAAGTCCTTTTCCCAAGCCCTGCGACCGAAGAACAATTCGAGATCCGTTGGCTCTGTTTTCCAAGGTTGTTGAGTCTTTTTTATTTAGTATATTCCTTCTTTGCCCTGCTT
>VYXD01006005.1:39586-60840 GCA_013397195.1 Hylia prasina
GAAAGGGAAAGGGAAAGGGAAAGGATGCAGCCTTTCTTGGTGTGGAGGGGAATCAGGATGATCAGGGCATCTCCAGCTCCCCCCATGGCTGGAATCCTTCTGAAAGGCAGCAGAGCAGGGGGTGGGAGGAGAAGGTTGTGGTGCTTCTGGCAGGGGTAATGGGAGAGGAGCTGCTCTGGGTGACACACACAGCTCTAGTGTGGGGTGAAGAGGGGCCCACGTGTCCTGAGGGTTTGCAGAGCCATCAGCTGCTCCAGCAGAGCCCTGCCAGCAGCTCCTCCCTCCCTGCTGGGAGGCTGAGCAGTCCCAGCTCACACCTTGCAGTGGGCATCACTCAGAGTGCTCACTCAGCCCCGTGTGGGCACAGGGCTGGAAATGGGCAGCGCATTCACTCAGAGCTCTGTCCTCCCCTGGGAACAAGGAGATTTCTGGGGATTTGGGGCTTTCTCTGTTCCAGGTGTGCTGAGAAAGCTGCAGTGACCTTCTCCTTTCCTTGTTTCCAGAAAAGCTGATGTTCAAGAACGCTCCCACCCCTCAGGAATTCAAGGAGGGGGACGATGCTGTGATCGTGTGTGACGTGGTCAGCTCACTGCCCCCCACCATCATCTGGAAGCACAAAGGCAGGGATGTCATCCTAAAAAAGGATGGTGAGGGCTTGGTTCTTGTCCATTCCGGGGCCAAATGTCCATCTCCCTCCCACACAGAATGCTGGTGGTCACAAGGGCCAGGAGGAGCAGTCTGTGCCTGACACGAGGCCGTGGGGTGTGAGGTTAGTTAGCCCAGGTGCTGTGGGATAGTTATCCCAGGTTTGCCATGGCAGGGCAGTCCTGTTCCCACTGAAATGGCCATCAGGCTTTGGCACTGGAATCAGCCAAGGAATGCTGGGAAAAAAATACAGCTCAAAGAAGTGTCATCAGACAGAAAAGCTGGATGTTGTGACACCCTCCAGCCTTTAAGAGGAAAAGGGGTTGAGAACTCTCTGCAAGAACTTTTCCCTTTCTTCCCAAATGCTCCGGACTGCCATGGTGAGAGGGGCTGGCAGAGGCCCTGACTCCAGGTGGGCAGCTTTCCCACACCTGGCACACAGGTAGTGAGGCTGGAGCTCTTGGGCAGCAGGGATGGGTCCCAAACTGCTGGCTGCCCAGAGTGGTGCCATGTGAACGTGTCTGTGGGAGCATTTATCTGTTCATCTCCCTGAGCACAGCACCAGAGCGGCTGGCTGCTCTCCACAGATGGTTCTTCCTTGGCAGAAGCAGATCCAGCTACAGCAGCATCTCCATTTCGTGGTGGGGAGGCAGATTTTATCCCAGCAAGCCCAGAGGGGGCGAGGAGAGGAGAAGCTGGAGTGAGCTCCCCTTCCTTTTGTCCTTTGCAGTGCGGTTCATCGTCCTGTCCAACAACTACCTGCAGATCCGGGGCATCAAGAAGACAGATGAGGGCACCTACAGGTGTGAGGGGAGGATCCTGGCCCGTGGGGAGATCAACTTCAAGGACATCCAGGTCATCGTGAACGGTGAGGGGCTCCGAGCAGCGCCTCACCCCAGGCTGCAGCTGGAGGTGCTGCCTCAGGCTCACACCATCCTCTTCCTCTGCTGTGTGCAGTAAGGCTGTCCATGGGACACAGTGAGGCTTTGCCAGGGAAATCCAGGTGTTTGCAGGGTGAAAACACGCTGAGAAACCTGAGGCTTAGAGTGAGGAGCTGAGCCTGGTGGCACTCACAAGTGCTTTTGGCCACCGCACTGAGGGGTTTTGTGTCTCCCCCACCGCTGCCCTTTCTCCCCTGTGCTGATGCCTTTGGCCACGCCTCAGACTCGGTGGTAAAACCCTGCAGGTGGTGGTGGTGGGGTTTGGGGCCGTCCCTGTCGCTCACACCTCCTGTCCTCCCCAGCTCACCCGTGGCTTTCTTCTCTTGCAGTGCCTCCCTCGGTGCGTGCCAGGCAGAGCACCATGAATGCCACTGCCAACCTCAGCCAGTCTGTCACCCTGGCCTGTGACGCCGATGGCTTTCCCGAGCCCACGGTCACCTGGACAAAGTAAGGGGCTGTGTGCTCTGTCCCCCAGGCTCTGCCTGCCTCCCCAGGCCTGGAAAGCCAGGCTGGAGAGGGGGGATGCTCTAACTGGGATGAGTTGGTTTTTCTCACAAGAATGGCCTCATGATGGGGCTGAAGTCACCTTCTGCTGTGGGTTAGGCAGGGCACAAAGCCCAGGGAGGGGAATCTGAGGGTTAAAAATCCTCAGATTGCTTGAGATAAGAGCAGTTTAATAAAGCAAAGCAAAACAGAGAATTCCCTCAGCGCTCCCCAATGTTCAGCCAGGTCAGCTGTGTCCCCTCCCAGCTGCCTGCATTTCCCTGTCAGGCAGTGATTCCCACCCCAGGGACACTGTTCCTGGAATTCTGTAGCCTTTGGTGAAGGTTGGGAGCACAAACTGAAGTGGGAAATCTGATGGCAGCTTGGAGAGGTGCCTTGGCATGCAAGGAGCCACCTTTGGTGGGGTGGCAGCTCTGGGGTGTGCCAGGAGGTGAGAGTTTAGCTGCCAAGAGCCCTGGGGCAGGAGGAGTTGGGAGCAGATCTCACGCTGAGCTCTGACACGTGGGGAGAGGAGAAAGCCCTGGTCCCTCTCAGCACCAGGAGCTGCAGTGCAACGATGGCATGAGCCAGCCTTGGGTCACTTCTGCCCCCACAGCCCCGTGTGCTTTGTGCCCCCAGGGATGGAGAGCCCGTGGAGGAGGTGGAGGACGAGGACAAATACAGCTTCAACTACGACGGCTCCGAGCTGGTCATCCACAGGGTGGACAAGGGCGACGAGGCCGAGTACATCTGCATCGCGGAGAACAAGGCCGGCGAGGCCGATGCCACCATCCACCTCAAAGTCTTTGGTACCCACCCCTGGCAGCCCTGGCAGTCCTGGCAGCCCAGCTGCGTGTTGGGGACACTGGGGGGAGCTGGGGGAACCTGCCTGTCCCAGTCAGTGCCTGCTGGGGCTGCTCCCCAGCTGCTGCTCTGCCTGTGCACCCCTGCCATCGTGTGTGTGTGTGGGAAACTCATCCCACTCCTCTCTGCTAAAGCACAGGCAGGGCTGGTGGGGTCAGAGCCACAGGCTGCTGGAAATATCCTCCCAGGCTGAATCCTGATCCACCAAAGCTGCTGTTCAAAGGGCTTTAGCACTTGAGTGGGGCTTGCTGCAGCCTGGACAGGGAGGTGAGCTCCACTCCACCACTGTGTGAGTGACCTCGGGCTTGGAGGAGTCAATCAGGAGCTCTCCTGCCTCCCAGGAATTGTTGAGGAGCATGGAATTCTCCCTGCCTTGTGTGCAGCCATCCAACAAAGCCGCTTAGCAGAGGGCTGATTTGGGGCAGGGAAAGTGGGCAGGGAGGTGGAACAGGGTAATCCCTGGGGCTGAGCATTTGGTCACTCTGAAACGGGTCCTCTCTGAGGAGCCTCAACTGTGAGGATGAGCAGAGGAGGTTTTTCAGGTCTTTACTTCTGCCAGGAGGTGCCCTGGTAGAAGTCACCCTGCTCCTTCCCCAGCTGGCAGTAAAGTGTCACAGCTGTCCCCAGGGCTGCTGGTCCAAACACTGCTGGTGAGAGACAAGCTTCACCCTGAGCCCCACCTGAGCGAAGGTTCCTTTTCCTTCCCCTGCTCAGCCAAACCCAAGATCACCTACGTGGAGAACAAGACAGCCATGGAGCTGGAGGATCAGATCACGCTGACCTGCGAGGCCTCAGGGGACCCCATCCCCTCCATCACCTGGAGAACCTCCACGAGGAACATCAGCAACGAGGAGAAGGTACAGCCCTCCCCAAAGCCCCCCGGGGTTCTGGGCTCAGCACAGCTCCTCCCTGCCTGTCCCTGGCCTGGAATTGCATGTGGATGCACGTGGAGGTGCTGCTGCTGCCCCTGCACGGGGCACACCTGGGGCAGTGCCACAGGTGCCCCTCTGGGAAGAGCCACCCCCTACAACAGCTGGGGAGACCTTTGGTGATTCCTGCTGTACTCACCGGGGCTGAATTCAATTGGAGAGAGCCCAGACCCTCTTCAGAGGAGTCCTGCAGTTGCAGGAAGCTCGTGAGAGGTGGGGATGAGCCCCCTGATCCCTGTGCAGGTGGCAGGTGAGGGGTGCTCCCTCTCCAGGATGCAGTGGATCCAAAATGAGCCTGTTCATTCCTCCTCCGTGCTGTCCTCTGACACTGCACATCCCTCCAGCACAAAAGCCCGGCTGCCTTTTGTGCTCACCTGTCCTGTTGATCCCATCAAGACCATTTTGTTCTTAAAAGGCAAAAATAATTAGCAGTTTTTTCTTCTTGAGAGAGAGTGCTGGTGTTGTTATTGGCGACAGCTCCTTTAATTAGACGAGGTTAGGATGTGCTGCTGTACTGGAGATGTTTCATAAGTGATCAGGAGGCAGAATTTGGAGCCAGAGAACGCCTAGACAGAAGTAGGAGTGGGGAGTTGTTGCTAATTAATAATCTCCTAATAACAGGATGCTTCAGGGCTCAGCTGCCTTGGCCATGCCAGAGGTTCTGGCTCAGTGTGGAGGCAGCAGGTGACACTCTCAAAGTCTTGGAGCAACAGAGGTGTCCACTGTCACTTGTCCCCACAGCTGCTGTCCTGCACTGCAGCTCCTAAATGAGCTTTTTTAATTGCCCCCATGACGTCAGCCCCTCCCCACGTTGTTCATGTGTAACTTTATTAATCAGGGTGCCAGAGTTTTCCAGCTTCAGTTCTTTCTTAGCATCTTTTGGATCCCAGGGCTGCTGTGAATCCCTGCAATGTTCAGGGAGAGGTTTCCAGGGCCTGCAGCCTGACTGCAGCTGGGGACCTGTTTGGGCAGGATTTGAGGTTATTTATTCCTGGGTTTGTCTCTGTTAGGAGGGCCCTGGGAGGTGCCAAGGGCTCCAGTGCTGCTGGCTCTGGAGTTTGGAGCACAGAGCTTGGGCAGGGAGGAGAAAATAAAAACCAAATCAAGTGTTGGAAGAGCCCCCGCTCTGCAGCCCAGTTAAACCACTGAGGGCTCCATGGCTAAACTGCTAACTAATTTTTGCTGAATTTTGAGACTCTGCTTGGTGCTCTCAGGTTGGTGCTCAATAGCAAGGGAAATGTTCACACTCTGACACTTTCAGAGGGGGGAACAGCCAAGGTTTGAGGTGCTGCCATGTGTTCATGTGCTGCTTCAAACCTTCAGGGCAAACATTATTTTATCATACCCCACTCACTTTCTAGGCTGGATTATTTTGTGTGTGTGTGTGTGTGTGTGCATTTTGTTTTGGTTTGTCTTGTACTTTTCCCATTCTCTCTCTTGTGCTCTAAGTTAAGATGAACGTTTCAGATGTCCAGAAAATCCTGAGGTCAGAATAGCTCTATAAATACTCTACTACAAATTCTATTAGAATATTTAATTCCATTAAATATTCTGTTACAAATGCATTTATTCAGTTTATTCTCCACTTTCTTTCTCTGGGACAGCACAGGGAAGTGGATGGTCTTTGATACAGGACAAACAATGCTATTTTAAGAATTATCAAGCCTACTTTTGAATATTTCTGTTATCCAGGTACTTCTCTCTTGCTTCATTCTGTTTGCTCTTGTAGTCATCCCTCAGTGTAGATTTTTAGGGGTGTAGAGATGCCTTAACTCCCATAACATTCTGGAAAACCTACCCAAACCCCCAGAGAAAAAGGAAGTCTTAGTTCAGCTGTGTCTCCTGGCAGATTTTGGGGTGTCCCAGTGTCTGGGTGCTCAGCCCCCCTTCCACGGAGAAGTTCTGGGGACGTTCCTGGGTGTGTCACCCAGCAGTGGAGCTCAGCCCCTGGGGGTGGGAGGGAAACACCCTGCAGGTCCTTGATCCTTTATCCAGAGCTGGAGCTGCTCTCCCAGCCAGTCACCATTCCCTGGAGGGCAGAAAACACAGGGAGCATCTTCTCACCGAAGGACTCTTGAGAAGAGAGGAGGGGGTCAGCTCTGATTGCTCCCTCCTGCATCCCAAACACAATTTAACCCCTGTGCTGTCACTGGGCCTCTCCCCAGGGCTGCCCCCCAGGGCTCCCTGTTGCTCAGGCAGGAAAATGCAGATTTCTGCAGGGGTCCCAGCTGCTTGGCTGAGTTACAGGTGTGTGTGTGTCCCCCCTGCCAGGTGCATTCCAGCCCTGCACTGTGCTGTCCCACAGGCAGCCCAGCCCGTCCTCCCTCTCATTTCCTCACAGAGCCTCTCTCAGCTCTGTGCTGTGGGCAGCCAAAGCAAACGGGTCAGTTTTTAATGACTGAGGAATCGGGAGGTGCACGAGGCCTTGGATCCCCCTCAGCCCTGCCTGGTGCTGCTCTGGCTCTGCCTCGGTCAGCAGGAGGTGCTCAGGAATTCTCTGGGATGGGGAGTGTGGCTCTGCCTTTTTCCACACCCTCCCCTGGGCCATTCCACACTGAGAGCTTGGGAATGGTCATTTTTCCTTCTTCATCTTCCTTTGGGTTGGCACCAAGGGATAAAAAGTGTCTCCCTGTGCTGGCACTACAGGGAGCAGTGAGCAGGAGTGGCAGGGGCCTCACGGGGGAGGCCTCTGGGCATAAAAAGGGATTTTTCTCGATTATTGGGCTGCCTGCTCGGCTTCCAGGCACCCTGAGCACAGCAGGACAGATCCACCTAGAAATGCCCAGGTCTTGGAAGTGTCCCAGCCCCTGCAGGGCTTGGTGAGCTCCAGCTCAGGCTTCAGTCACAAACCAAGCATTTGCTTCCAGCAGAGGCATTGTCAGACGAGGCTGTGTGTCCCATCTGTCGGTATTTCAGTCTCACCATGTTCCCTGGAAGCCCCGTGGCAGCAGTGCCCTGTCTTTGGTTCTCATCCCTGAGCCTCCATCTCCATCCCTGTGTGTGCTGTGACATCCCCACAGTGTCCCCGTGCCTCACAGCCAGTGCTGCCATCCTGGCTCTCATCCCAGCAGGTGATTTTTGACTCCTGAGCTGAAGGGGATCAACTCAAATAACAGAGACCAGGAGATACCTGAAACACAAATTACAGGGGGGGAAATGATTGCAGCAAGCTGGCTCTTTGTGAAGCACAGGGGACATGGCTGCTGGTGGCTTTCTCCGAGTGGGAAATCTTTGCTTCACTGTCAGGTTTGGGCACGTTTCACTGCTCTGGGGCTGTCCCCAGCCCAGCAGGGCCCGCTGCTGCCTGCCCTGAGCACAGGCAGCTGCAGCTGGGCAGCTCCAGGGCTGCTCCTGGCACAGCCTGCATGGAACCAGGGCTCCAGATGCATGCTGAGCACATTAATCAGCGTTAATTAATCGGTGTGGGGTGGCAGACGGAGCAGGGGCAGAACACCAGCTCTGCACTCTGCAGTTCAGTGGGCAGAGTCACTTCCTGAGCTCCACGTGTGTAGGGAAGGTGAGGTGTGACCAAGGCAGCAGTCACTGCTGTGTAATAAACCAGTCCTGAGGTGCCATCAGCCTCTGTTCAGTCATCTCAAGACCAGTTTAGAAATGGTGAATGCCAGCCTCAGTCGATGGGCAAGGCAAGCTGTGATCCCCCCACACAGCCCGGAGCCTGCATGTGCACACAGCTCAACGTGCTGCAAACTCTGGTACCTGAAAGCAACCTTTGATAAACTTTTATTGCTTTTTTTCTGTTGTTCTTGTTGTGTTCTATATCTGTTCTCTCCAGGCTTCGTGGACCCGGCCCGAGAAACAAGAGGTATAAGATTACCAGACCTTTAGCAAACTTCTTAGGCTGTTGGTTTTTGGTTTCTCTTCTAAGCATCACAGATTAACAAATCTCTAGTGCAGTAACCAACTAAACGAGCATTAATCTGACCCACTTAAATACCAGTGCGTTAAAGAAGCAGCTTCTAGAGGTAGAGATTGCTCGGCATGTAGTGATGCATTTTTTGGATGAGCAAAGTAGCTGTGTTGGGAGTGAGGAGCTCTGCTTGTCACTTAAAAATTAAAGGCGATTAAAATTAAAAGCAAATGGAAAATGCTCTTTTCACCATTTTTTTTTTTTTTCTATGCTGCCAGTGTGAATCATCCTCTCTGCCAGAGAGGGGAGAATTAACACCAACCTGTATTTTGGGAAAGTAATTTTTCCCCAAGGAAGCCTCCTCTGCTCCAGCCAACTCACCTATTTGCTCATGGCACTCCTTCAGTTTGACCTTCTCTTTAAAGGACAACTGCATCGTGTTCCATTTCCAAATCAATGCAGAGAAACCTTTCACGAGGGGCATTTCTGCAGAAAAATGCTCCAAATTGCTCAATTATTTTTATTTGTCTTTGATCTGCAAGGGTCAGCAAGGGGGAGGTGGGATAATGCAGTGACTGGGGTGAGTGCAAGTGGGGTTTGGTTTTATTTCACATTCAGTGCTGTGCTTTAATAATAATAATGATAATAATAATAATAACAACAATAATAAGAAATCAGCTGATTTGTGGCACTCTTGCTTCAAAATGGACCAGAAGGAAAGTTCCCAAGCAAATAACAGGGGTCAGGTGGAGAACAAAATGAGCTGTCAGAACTGGGTGACTTGGATTTGTATTTTTAGGATCAACTTTGTGGAGGCTCTGATTTTTAAAATTATTTTTAAGCCATCTCAGATCCCAGGGACTGAGCAAAGTGAAGCTGTAACTTGAGCACCCCCCAGCTGCGTTTCATGGGGGGCTGAGAAGATCCTGCCCATTCTTCCCTCAGAATAATCTGTTGGATCGTGGCAGGTGGAGGCATCAGACACCCAGAGCAGTTTGCATTGAAGAATTTGGAATTTGAGGAGTTGCTTCTCTCCAGGACTGAGAGGAATTCCTGTCACAGCTGTCCCCTCCCTGCCCCCAGTGTTTCCTCTGTGCTCTCTCTCCCCAGCTTTTGATTAATATGAGCACTAATACTATTAAGTTTGCTGTCTCTAAATTTCTCACTGCCTCTTAAAATACCCCAGTGGGGTGCAGGATCTCTCTCTAAAAATTGCTTTTAAATTGCTTTGAAGTTGCCTGGGGGCTTTTGGCAGTGGATTCCAGCAGCAGGATGAAGGTCAGGGAATGTTTGGCGTTAGGAATTTCACTTTAACTAAAGGAATTTCGGGTGAGGAGGGGAAGTCAGGCCTGGCAGCATCTCTGGGTGCCCTCAGTCACACCCCGGGCTGGTGATGCCCCTCTGGTAACTGGGAATGGGTGCAGCCTTGGGAATATTCAGGGCTGCAGTTAAATACAAATATCAAACACTGCAGAGAGCAAGGAGAGACCCCTCGTGTCCCTTCAGTGGGATTCCTGCCTGGGGTCGGGATTTTCAGGGGGTTGTGAGGATGTGGGAAGTGGGTGTGCAGAATTATTCCTGCATGCTTGTTTGGGAAAGGCCTGAAAGCTCCAGAAGGTGCAGGGAAGGGGGATAAATGCATTTGATTTGTCTCTGCTCTCCTCCTTTGGCCCTGGGCTGTTGAGCTCTTGCCCAGCTGTGGTCACAGCGGCTGTGCCCCAGGGCACGGCCAGAATTGGGGGAAAAGCACCTGCAGCAGCAATTCCAGGATAAATTGCAATAACTGGCAGTGTGGGGAACATCCTGCTCTGTTCTGAGCAGTGATTCACTGCCCGTGCCCCTGAGCTGCTCTCCCAGCACCAGGAAGCATTTTGTCAGCCCACAGCAGTCGGGGAGATTGGAGGAAAAGGGTTACAGATGTCAACATCTGCCTCCCAAATTCCTGCCTGTCCTGTCTCCAGCAGCCAGAGCACCTCAGGGGCTGCAGCGGGGAGAGAGAAAACCTGGGATGTGCTTTCTTGGGTAGGCGTTCTTGTCCTCCTTAGAGTGCTTTTCCTGATCTCTCTTTTTCTCTCCTTGTGCCTTTTTGCATTACAAACCAGAGCTTCAGATTCAGATTCAGTTGCATTGCTCGTGAAATCATCACTGGCCATGATTTCCTGGCACTCCTTTGTGTTGGATCTTGAGGAAGTGGGGAGAAAGGCAGGAGATATTTGAGTGTAAAACTGTCTTTTCTAGAACGACCTGTGCTGATCCTCCACTGGTGGTTTGTCCCTTACACTCTTCTGCTGAGGTCACAGAGACAAATATTGAGAATATTCCCCCACGGATCCTGCTGGAAGTGAGCTGGGGTTTGGAGGGAAATCCAAGTCAGGCAGAAGGAGGGCAGTGCAGGCAGCCAGGGGAGTGAGGGAAAAGCAGATTTGGGTTGTGTGGTACTGCAGTAGTTTCACGTGAGGCTCCAGGAAATGATGCCCACAGCACCACATGTCCATGGAATAACTGTTCCCAGCAGGAGAGGGATGGATTGGAGCTCATGGCACTGGCCAGGGATTGCAGCAGGGGAGAAGAGAGGAGGAAACACACAGTTTTTATGTGTCATCAAAAGATACTATTTTTGTGCATTGAAATTGGCCTGGTGCCCATGGACTGATACTGGAGCTAACCGAGGTGACAGAAGACATTTATTTGTGGAAACTTTGTCAGTCTCAGGGCCTGAGACTTCAGCTCAGCACAGAGAGAGGCTCCAGGCCCAGAGGTCTGACACCTGAGATGTTTTTTGTGCACTTGGCTGTTGGGAATCCTCAGGGTTTTACTCATTTATCAGCACTTGTACGTCCCAAGGAAACAGATGCTCCCGGAGAGCAGCAGGATGCAGCAGCAGGCACAGCCACGAGGGTGCCAGATCTGCTCCCTTGTGTTTGTGCTGCAAAATCAGCAATGAGAGGAGGGAGCTGGTGCTTTGGAGCTCCCAGGCTGAGGCAGGAGCAGCAGGAGGGAGAGAGGAGCCCGTGGCTTTGTGTTTCCATGGACTGGGGAGCTTTGGTGACAAACTGGAGAGGAAACCCACGCGAGCTGGGGTGGCTGGGTGGGTGCAGTCCCTTGGCAGTCCCCTTGGATTTTACATTCCTTGTCTCTCTCTGTCAGTGGTGTCCTCACACGTTCTTGTGTGTGGGAAATGGTTCTGGAATCTTCTTGAGGCAGGGCTGTCTCTAGAGGTTTTCTTGCCCTTTTCACTGCACTTCCCTCTCTTTGTGTGCCACGTCCAGGTGAAAGTTCTGAGCTTCCCTCTTGCCTGACTCACCTCTGAGCTCTGGATCTGTTCTTCCTTCCCCATTTCAGGGACACTGAGATAAACCCAGTATTGCTGAGAGGACAGGAAGGGCTGGATTCTATGACTGGAAGCTCTTGGGGAGGTTTCCTGGGGTTTTTTTTCTCTTTGCATGCTGGCAAAACTTTTTAACCAGAGCTGGATCTGTGCAGTCCCCATTCTGGGGAGAAGCTTGACTTAGTTCTCAGACGTGCAGTAGCTGATCCTTTGGTCCTTCTTTTCATGTTTTCCCCTTCCCCTGAGTGCTCTGAGCCACGGCAGCGGGCCCTGTGTGACACAGGGAACCTCTTGGAACTGCCTCAGGTGAGGCAATGCCCCCCAGTAGTGAGGGCTTGGCTGAGGTGGGTTTGTTATCTTGTGTTAGAGCAGAGACTGATGCTCAGGAGAGGCAGTTCCATCTTTGGACTCAGGTGTTTATTAATTCTTATCTATGTTACAGTCTCACAAACCGTGAGCTCTGCTAACAAGTGGAAAAATGGTGGTGTCTCTAACTCTTTCCAAGCTCTTTTAAGAACAAATAGACCAATTGAGAAATGACACATGGATTGTTTTTACTTTTAATTCAATAACCAGACACCCGTGGCCCGCAATGTGGGCTTTTTCACCCAATCACAAAAAACCACCCAAGCCCATGAAGAAGAAGGTGAAGAAGAAGAAGTTAGCCTATGCCCTAAATCCTCCATTGTGTTTTACATGTATTAGTATATACTAAAAGCTCAAACTCTGAGTTTTGCCCCCTGTGCCATCACGCACTCCTACCCAAACCCCACTCCCACAATCCCAGCGCTGTCAGTCACTTTGGGGAGCCCGTCCCGCGGCCCCAGGCCAGCGCAGGGTTTGCTGGGGGGGGTCAGTGCCAGGCAGCCCACCATTCCCTGGGCGCAGGGCTGGGGGGGTGCCCGGGCAGGGCTGTGACAGTGCCGTGCTCTGTGCAGACGCTGGACGGGCGGGTGGTGGTGCGCAGCCACGCGCGCGTCTCCTCCCTGACGCTCAAGGACATCCAGTACACGGACGCGGGCGAGTACGTGTGCACAGCCAGCAACACCATCGGCCAGGACTCGCAGGCCATGTACCTGGAGGTGCACTGTAAGTGCCTGGGGGGTTGGGTGGGGCTGCTTTACCTGGGGGTGCAGTGTCAGTGCCTGGGGGCTCTGGGTGGGGCTGCTTTACCTGGGGGTGCAGTGTAAATGGCCTGGGGGCTCTGGGTGGGGCTGGTTTATTCCCCATTCCCTCCCTGTGTCCCAGGATGTGTGCAGTGCTGGGGGTGAAGGTGTGGAAGCAGCTCAGGCTCCACCTGAGATGTTGCAGGCTGTCTGTCCCCTCTGCCTGTCCCCAGCTGGGTGCTCTCTGCACATCACCACTGACGTGCTGCAGTCCCATTTGCTGGGAATCAAAATTCTCCCCCAGAGCAGTTTTCCTGGCATCGTTTCCCAGATCCATGCTGCTGCCTGCTCCTCCCACACTGCCCAGGAGCAGCTGTGGGGCTGAGCAGGTTTTCTCCTCGTGCCCTTCAGCAAAAGCCATTCCCCACCCCCCTGGATGAGAGGACAGTTCCATTTCCAGTATTAGATTCCTGCATTAGGGTGGACTCCAGCCAAGGGATCCTTGCAGTGAGGCTGCTCTGGGAGCTTGGCTGGCTCCAATTGCCTCCCCAAATGTGTCTTTCAGATGCCCCCAAGCTCCAGGGCCCCGTGGCCGTGTACACCTGGGAAGGAAACCAAGTGAACATCACCTGTGAGGTGTTTGCCTACCCCAGTGCTGTCATCTCCTGGTTCCGGGACGGGCAGCTCCTGCCCAGCTCCAACTACAGCAACATCAAGATCTACAACACGCCCTCAGCAAGTTACCTGGAGGTGAGGGGAAGCCAGGAGGGCTCTGTGCCATCAAATGATTGATGCTGAAGGACCTCAGTCTTGTCCTCTTGGTAGAAATGAAGTCGGGGTGGTGTTTCTAGCATATAAATTCTGAGGAAATCAGGTCGTAGAAGGTAAAGATGATCAGGAAATGGGAGATAAAGAAAACCAGGTAACAGAAGACACAGCCCCTGCTTGCCTCTGCTCTTTGCCCACTGCAGTTCTCTCCCCCATGGACAGCCCCGGGAGCACAGACACCTGGATTTTACTGTAGCTTCTCCCCAGCTAAATTCAGGGTGCCTTGGCAGAGTGAAAAGGGTTCTGTGATCCCATCCTGAGCCTTCCTTCCCCCCACAGGTGACCCCAGACTCGGAGAATGACTTTGGGAACTACAACTGCACAGCTGTGAACCGCATCGGGCAGGAGTCCTCCGAGTTCATCCTGGTGCAGGCAGGTGAGCAGGGAGGGCAGGCAGAGCTGCAGGTGACAGAGTGGCCCTGCTCTGCTGCTTCATGTTGCGGGGGGAGCAGGAGAGCCGCTTCAAAGAGGCTGTTCAGGGATTTCCTGCAGGATTGGAGCTGCTCAGCATCTCTGTTCCCGTGTTCCTCCAGGGCTTGTTCCTTTCTGTGCTCCCAGAGCCCTGTGGCAGAGCTGTGATCTTTGCTCCGTGCACCCCAAACCAGCCAAGCCCCCCTCAGAGCAGCTGGGGTGCAGGATCTGAGCCTCAGAGCTGTGCCAGCGCCTGCAGGGGCTCCAGAGCAGGTTTGGGGCTGCTGGAGCTCTGCCTGCAGTGCCCTGTGCAAGGGACAGTGGGGACAGAGTGGCACCCAGGACACTTCTGCTGCACTGCCCTGGTTGTTTTCTTTTGGAGAAGGGACCGGGAGTCTCCACCTTCTTAAAGAGGACAAAATTAAGATCCGTGCACTAATTAACACCTTTAAAAGCTGCCTGAACGCTCTCCAAGGCTCTGCTGTCTGAAGCTGTGGGACGTGTCCCGGTGGTTTCCCAGCCCCTGTGTCTCACTGCCTGCTGTCCCTTGTCCCCAGACACGCCCTCCTCGCCCTCCATCGGCAGGGTGGAGCCCTACTCCAGCAGTGCCCAGGTGGAGTTTGACGAGCCCGAGGCCACGGGCGGGGTGCCCATCCTCAAGTACAAGGCAGAGTGGAGAGCCCTGGGCGAGGGGGACTGGCACTCCAGGCTCTATGATGCCAAGGAAGGTAGGAGTGACAAAAAACCTGCTTCTTCCCCACCAGCACCGGATAAAAAATCAGCTTTCCTGCGGGGAAAAGCCAGGGAGGGTGGAGGGTTCAGGCTGGAGGCCCCAGATAAGTTTTTAAACGTTTTTTGTGAGTGATACCTAGAATTTTCAACTGGAAATGTGGGTTGGGCTTTGCTGAGAGCTCTGTCTGAGCCAGGTGAAGAACCCTGTGCTTGGAATAATAGTTTTCACTTGCTGCTTCCCACAGGAGGCTTTTGAACCCTCATCTGTCACCCCTTGGTCCCTCTTGGAAAATAAACTCACTATTCCGGCAGCAAACCCGTCTTGGTGAAGTGATCTATAGCAGTGCTTGCTGCATAAAATCCATCTTGGAATCAAATAAAGCAAAAGAATTTTGATTTGGGGAGGGCTGTGAAAAGGAGAGTTCTACTCCAGAGCTGAATCTTCCACCACTAATCCCGTGTGGAGCTGAAATCCTTATTTTAGTTCCCCACTGGATTGGTGTGATCCCAGCCAGAGTCAGGTTTATTTGTCCCTTTTCTCCCCGCGTGGGGAAAACGAAGTTTGTTTGTTTCTTTCTTTGAGTCCTGAGCTTTTCTCTGCCTTTTTTTCCCCCCCAGCCAACGTGGAGGGGGCTGTGACCATCACGGGGCTGAAGCCTGAGACCACCTATGCAGTGAGGCTGTCAGCAGTCAATGGCAAGGGCGTGGGGGAGCTCAGCCTGCCCGCAGAGTTCAAGACACAACCAGTTCGTAAGTACAGCCCAGCCTCCCTCTGCTTCCCTCTCTGGAATCCCTGCCATGCATGGATCTCACCTCTTCTCTCTCACAGACCTCGCTGCACCCTGTTTTCTCTGTGGTTTTGGGTTGGAGTGGGTTTTGTTGGTAATGCAGAATCTACTTTGAAGGGAGGCGGCAGAGGAGTTGTGTTGCTTGCACTGGTTGGTGTTTCCAGTTCAACCTCGGTGTTGCCAAAGAGAAGGGGTTGTGTAAAGCAGGATTTTAATGAGAAAAAGCAGCTGAGAGGGGTTTTGGTCACAGAGAGTGTGATGTCACTGCCACAAGGCTGGTTTGTCTTCCAGTTTAAGGTGTTCAGCACAGGACTGGCCTTGGGTTGTGGAAGATGAAGGGAGGGAGGGTGGCTCTGTTCTGCACGTCCTGCTTCGAGGTGCCCGTGCAGCTCCTGAGGGGATTCCATGGATTCCTCAGGCTCCTCTCTGCCCTGCCTGGGCCGTTCCCATGCCCTGCTGTGGCCCAGCCCTGTCCTGTTCCAGGAAAGGACGAAACCCCAGGGAGCTCTCCAAGGTGGGAAGGAGAGCGAGAGGAAAGCGATGGCAGGGTGGGCAGGGCAGACGTGGCCCAAGCAGGCAGGGAGAGGTGGTTCCTTCCCTTCCCTGCTGCATTCAGCCCTGCACTGCTGCTCCCTGTGCTGCAGTTCTCTCTCCAGACCCCCCTGCTGCACCCAGGCCTGGCCCCCCCGAGCATGTCTGGAGTCCCCCAGGCTCGACTTTCCCACCTTCTGCCCATCCCTGCTGGGCAGGGCACGCCTGGGACGGTGAACTCCCAGCTCCACACTCTCTGTCTCCTCACATCTTCTGGTTTTTTTCATTTATTTCTCCATTTATTTTTTGTGTGTGTGTGTGTCTATCTCCCTGTTTTTATTTCGGTTTTGGTCTCTGTCCCATCCATGGATAAACTGCAGGCATCCCTCACCCACGTAAGTGCTCTCTGCATTTCTTTCACTCTCTCTTTGTGTTTTTAGAGTCCCTCTAACAGCCAGAACTTTCAGCTTTTAATTTAGTGCCTTTTTCCTCTCAGGGCCTTTAGGATTGGAGTAACTGGTAGTGCCCATGTCCTAACAACACTGACTCTGGAGTAGCCACTCTGCTCTTCTTTAGAACAGAATTAGGGTTAACTCTCTGTCTGTGCTCTCCAGCATGCAGTTGAAATATTTAATGTAGTGATTACCTAATAATAATAATAATAATAATAATGATGTTAGCTTGTTGACTCAGAGTAGAGTAGTGGAAGGCTTCATATTTATGAATCCATTAAAAATTGTTCCATTTTAATGATACTGAGATCTTTCAGGGAGATCAATTCAGCTAAACTGCAGATCTGGTTTAGACCAGAGCCAACCAAAAGCTCCAAAATTTTGAGTATCTCCACAGTTTTGAAAGCACAAAATTGGAAAAAAAAAGAAATCAAATTATTTTTCCTCTTCTCATTAATGATTTTTGCCACTGGACAGTCTTCCAGCACTTGTGTAGATTGTGTGATTAAATAAATAAACCTCATACTAAATTTAAAAAAAAAATGGCATGTTCCCCACTTCCCCTTGCACAATGAGTCAGGAATGTGATGGATTGGTGCAATTGTGAGTGAAATATTGAGATGGCTGCACAGCTTTGTGCCTTTCCAATCAAGACTGATCAATGGAGCTAAAAAACCTCTTTATCCCAGTGAGCATTATTCCATTTATCAGTGCCTCCCCGTGGGGAGCTGCTGTTATTCCCAAGATTACAAGGACAAACTCACAGAAGCTGCTGTCGCATTCTTTGAGATTCCTGAAGTGAAAAACAGGAGAGGGGGTTTTTTTAATATATATATTTTTTATTTTTCACCCAAATTTTGAATTTTTTCGTGCGTTGCCTCCCCTTAAAGACTGCACTGGAGAAAAGCTTGGGGTTAGTGGGGCAGGGAGGGGAAGGGTGGCTGGACAGCTGGACAGGCAGGAGAGCAGACTGCAGTGGGAGGCAGGACACCTGAGGCTCTGGGATGGTTTGTTAATCCCAGGAGCAGTGATGGCAGCAGGGGTTGGGGGAGCTCAGGCTGAGGATTGAACTGGAGATGAGGAACAGAGAGCAGGGCTGGGGCTCCACAGGGAAAACCCAGGTGAGAAGAGAGGAAGCAGAACGTGAAAAGCTCTCAGAGCTGCGTGGCCATCACCTGGGCACAGGTAGGTGGCTGTGCAGAACATTCCAGCACTTCTGGGCTGGAGTTTCTGCCTTCCTTTGTTTTTATTTTCACGTGGCAGTGGGCTGCCAGTCACCCTGTGCTCCCCAGCTGCAGGGCAAGTTGCAGTTCTTCCTCCTTTAACTCATTTTTCATTTACAAACCCATCCTGCCCTTCCAAGCTTTGGAGCTGGGATCATCCTGGGCATTGTGTCCCCCAGTTCCCTCTGCTCCTTCCCAGATCCTGCCTGAGGAAATGGCACCACAGAAATGCCTTTTTTTCCAGCTCTGCTGGGATTCCAATCACCTCTTTGTGGGCAGAGTCACAATTAGGAAGGATTTTTGTCCCCTCAAGTGTGATTTGAAGGTCACAGAGATGTTTCAGGAACTTTGCAGCTCAGATTAACCAAAGCCACTTGTTTTCCTTGCCCTGTAATTTAAAGTTTCTGTCTGAATGTAAAACCTGACACAATTTTTAATGCCTGCTGGGATAAGTCTGAAGTCATTTTGATTTATTTAATTTCCCTCAGTAAGAAGAAAAAAGTTTCTGTCTGTGTTAGAGGGCCTCTCCATGAGGTAATTAGTGATAATTATGGATTATGGTGGCACAGATGAGAATTCTGGAGGTTGGGAGAGTGTCTGAGCTGACCCGGGTTTGTATTTTCATTTTAACCATTTGCTGCTTTTCTTCATTTCCTTTTCCTTACAAATGTGAAGCCAAACAAAGGCCTGGGGGAGCAGGGGTGGGAACCCCAAATTGTCCAACCCTCAGAGTGTGTGGGGCTGGTACCAAAACATCTTCATGCACAAACCCCCAGGCCAGCAAGCAGCGCTGGAATCACCCCCACATTCCCAATCCCCTCCTTCCCTGGGCTTGGGCAGCTTTTTGCAGGACTCCCCTGGCTTTGCTCACCTGGTTTCTCTCTCTCCAGCCAGTGCTGCTGCCCCCAGGTCCCGTGCAGCAGACAGTGAGTATGGCAGGGGTCTGCTCCTGTGTGCTCTGCATCCTCTCCTCACCAGTGTGGTGCATTTCTAACGGCCCTGGATGTTCCCCTGCCTCCCTGGAGGTTTTTTCCTCCCCACATCTGTCTCCCTGGAGCTGCTCTGCAGCTTCCCAAGGTCTGATTTACCCTTCTCGTGTCCCTGCCTGTTGGGGGCAACGGAATTCTTCTGGTTTTAAAGGTTTTGTGGGGACTAACAGAGAAATCCCTCCCAGCTTGTGTCCCTCCTGCCGGGTTCTTCCCAGGACTTTTGGAAGCAAAGACGTTCCTTGTCCTTGTGCCCTGGAAGTCCTGGTGTCAGTGCTGGCACAGTCTGTGCTCTGGGGAGTGCAGGCTTCTCTCCAAACTCATTTATTTCTTGAGGAGTTCACATTTTTAGGGTTCTTAGCCCTGTTCTCCTCCTCTCTCTGTGGTCCTGGGAGATGGGAACAAGCAGGGGCTCAGTTCTCCTCAGGGATTGCCCCTGGAGCCCTCCCAAATATTCCATTAACGGGCAGGAGGAGGCAGAAATGGGCGTTTGGAGCTCCAGAGCTCTTCAGGATGAAGAAAGGCTCAGGGCAGGCTGCCAGGACCCGTGTGCCTGCAGGCAGGGCCTGGGGAGAGCAGCAGCAGGGCAGGACCTGCGGGTGACACGGCCACAGGGGCTGGCTGTCCCCTCCCTGCTGTCCTCGCCTTGCCTGTGCCCTGTCCGTCCTTCTGTCTGCACAGCAGCCCCTGGTGCTGCTGCCCCTGCCCTGCCTGCTGGCTGGTGGCACCACTCGGCTCTGTGGGCACATCCAGACCCCAGCACGCTGCCCCCCTCTGCCCCCTCCTCCCCTCACTCTGCCGAGCATGGGCTGGAAAACGGGAACAAAAGGTTTAGGGAGAGCACGGAGAGGGAGAGGGAGGGGAGCGACCCCCCAGCTGATCCTTTCAGGTTCCCTGTTTTGGTGTTAAAGCTGCCTTTGCAAAAGGGATGTGGATTAAATAATTCTCTTGCTGCCCTGCCTCGCTCTGATTGCTGGGAACACAGGGGGATGCAGCTGCTGTTAAAATTAGGGATGTTGGATGCTGGAAGAAGATGCAAATGAGGAGGTAGAATATCCTGCAGGGGCGACGCCAGGGCCCTGCTTGCCTTAGAAGAGCTCTCAAGCTTCCAAAAAACTCCACATCTGGGGTGGGAACTGGGTTCAGACTCCTTTGGTGGTTGGGTGGTCAAGGGAGAGGCAAACCCTCAGTGAAGATGTAGATTTACCTGGTGCACGTGTGTGTTTTGAATAACTGATGATCTCCACAAAGCCAAACGCTCCTCCTGTGATTTGCACTAACAAAAAGTGTGTTTGTGGGAATGTGAGGTAACTGAGGGAGTTACCTCAGGTGGGTTTTCTGAATGGAAAACACTAAAAGCATGGAGTGTGGGATGATCCTGGGCATTGGGATGGAGGGAGAATGTGGCCAGTCAAAGGAATGTATAATTCATTGTGATTAATAATGCATTTATGACTGGCACGTTTCATGGCCTTACACATGGCTTTAAATGTCCTGTATCTGCCACTGACCACAACCAGCTTGTTCCTTGTGCAGTAATTGTCATTTCTGAAGTGCCAAAGCCCAGTCCCTGATGCTCTCAGGTGCTGAAGAGACCTTCTCATTCCCATCAGCCTTGCAGGATGGGCTGGGGAGGGCAGGGTCTGCTAATCATCCTTTATCCCTCAGCAGGCAGAAACTCCCTTCTGGCAGTTCGTGTGTGGGCTGGAGACAGCTTCCCTTGGAGGGAAAACGTTGGGTTCATGTTTTACGGAACAGTTTGTTCTTTAAAAAAAAAAATATGCATCTTTACCCAGAAAAGATCCTAGGGGCTAATTAATGATAAACATTTTCCAGTTTTGTTGGCGTGGGGGCTGTGTGTGGAGGAGGAGGAGGAGGAGGGTGAAAGTTTCCCTTTTCACCTGCACTGGAGCTGAGGCTCTGAGCAGGAGCAGAGCTGTTATTTGTGTGTACACTCCATTTATGCAAATAGTGCCCGCATTTGTATGCTGGGCCGTGCTGCAGCCTGTGAAAATGAGAAATTCAGCAGCAGGGAAAGGGCACTGGCACAGGGCAGATGCTCCTCGAGCTCTGCATCATTTAATTACTGCTGCTGCTGGGAATGATCTGTGCTCTCCCCTGGCCTCACCTCGGGGGTTCAGTGAATGAAACCAGCAGCAATTAGGGAATGAGAGCTGCTCTGTGCACCACGGAGGCAGGGCTGGAAACCTAATGAGGCTGCAGGGTTCTCTTCCCTGCCTTTTTGGGATTTGGGCTGGGTGGAATCGTGTGGGAGATGTCTGTAGGCATGGAGGAGACTTAGGAACATCTCTCCTTGGATTTATCCCTCTGAGGTTGCTCCAGGAAATGGTTCTGTACCAGTTCTGACGTTTCTCTTGCAGCTCTCTCCACTCTGGGACCTGTTTTGCCTTGCAGTGGTTGAGCTCACTTGAAAAAGGGGATTTTTTTTTCAGGTTGGACGGGGCTTGGAGCAGCCTGGTCTGGTGGAAAGTGCCCCTGCCTAGGACTGGATAATTTTTATGGTTCCTTCCAACCCAAACCGTTTTATTCTATTTATGCTGCTAACTCTGCCCTTGATCTTTACCTCAAGTTCTCTCATGAGAGCAGGCAGCCTCTCTTGCCTGGTTTGAAATCTCAGGTTATATTTGGCTGGCTGGAGCTGGGGAGATGTTTCTTCCTGAGCAGAAGACACGGATTTTCCTTCCAGGCAATCTCACAGTAACTCTTAAACCTCCCTGCTTCACAGTGCCCAGAGTTCTGTGAGCCTGTGTTTAAAGAGAATGGATTGAGAGCTTGGCTGGAACAAATGGATTTTACATTTTGTGCCATCAGTTTTTTCCCCGGTAATGGTCTGTCCTCAGTCTTGTCAGAGACAAGCACCCGAAAGATTAAGGGTTTAATTCTCTATACATCAAATTAACAGGGAACTACCAGAGCACTGTGGAGTAGCTCATTAGGATGAGACAGAGGCACGAGCGTGAGGAATGCGAGTTATGGAGGGATTTGGGAGGGGAGTTGGGACTCAGAGCTCTGCTCCGGGCTGCCAGCTGATTCCTCCTCATTCCCTGCCACTCTCCCTGCACTCCTCCACCTCTGCCAGCACCTGCTGCCTGCCCTGGGCTCCCTGTCCTGGCTGGCA
>VYXD01006006.1:0-28440 GCA_013397195.1 Hylia prasina
CCTCCAGGATAGCCCCAGGAAATGGTTCTGATAATGAGCAATCACAAATCCAGCGGGCACTTCCTTCCCTGCCCGGTCAGGGTTTGGGAAATTCAGCTGGGACGCAGTTTGATGATGGGAATCATTTTTTTTGTAGATGTTTGCTTGCCTGGGACAAATGTTTCATGAAGTAGGCAGAGCCCCCCACTGGGTTTTCNTATTTAAGCCAGCTTGTTTCTAGTTCCCAAATTCTTGTGGGGGACAAAGCCCCTCTGGAACTACACCTTGACCAAGGGATGAGTGGGTGATCCATGGGGCCAACACGGAAAATCCAGGAAGGTCTTGTGGATGTTGGGCAGGGAGTTGGTGGCTCATTCTCATTTCACAACTTCACGACATTTTTGTTCTTGTCCTTCTGTGTCCCTGGATTTCGAGGGCTTTGTTAGCCACTGTTTCCCTGGAATATACAGGAGGGCAGAAAGCCATGCTGGAAAAGGGGGGGATGTGCCAAACCCCCCTCAATCCTCCTGATTCTGGGGAATAAACCCCAAGTTTTAAGGCTTTTCTGTTTTACTGCATGATTTCAGCAAGTGCAGGGAGCAGGAGCACGGCAGTGGTGATGCTGACAGGGTGTGGATGGCTCCAGGTTTTCCATCCCCTTTCCCTGCAGGATTGTGATGCCAGCCCCATGACTCTGCTCCGATGGATGCATGAAAGGACTCCCAGCTCCCTCCTGGATTATTTCATGAGCCCACTTTACCTCCTCACTCACTGCTTGATCCTCCCTGTGCTGCTGGCAGCTCCCAGTACCCAAACCCCGCTCTGGGGTGGAGGAGATGCTTCCTCCTCGAGCTGCTGGTGAGCAGGAGTAGTTTGGGATCAATTTGGAAGGGAAAAAAAGCAGGTGAAGCTGGTTTCTTCAGCCCTTGAAGCTGCTGAGGCAGCGAGGTGGGTGTGTGGAGGTAGGGAAGAGCCAGAGGGATGCGGCTCTCCAGGTTATCCGAGGGCACTCACTACAGCAGGGCCAGCTGCATCACACAGTTGAGTGTTTTTCCCCCAGCTGGTTACTATGATTTATTTCATTCTTTAAATCCCCACCAGTCTGCTGTAAAAACGGGGTGGGTGAAATGTGGCTGTTGTGAGCTCCTGTTCTGTGCGTGCCCTGGAGTCAGTCCCTGGAGTTTGGGAGAGCGGGGAAAACGGAACTAAAATAAAAACAAAAATCAAAATAAAGGGGGTTTCTGCCACAAAATTCTCCTGGGAGTGGTGTTGGCTGGCTCATGCTCCAGCCCTGGAGCTCTCATGGCTCCAGATGTACATCCATGACTCCATCAGTGGTGGCTGTGTGTGGTCCAGCACTGCTTCAACCAGGTGTGCAATTACAAGAGCCATAAGCACACCCAGTAGGAATAAGGAATAATAACCTTATCTTAAATGCTGAGTGGTGACGTTGAGCTGTTGGGAATGCTGCCCACAGGAGCTGAAGCCTGGGTGCCCTTTAGGTGTCTTTAGATGCTCTGCACTGGTTTGGATGGACATTGGAAGTAGGAATATCCTGTCATGTCCCGTTGGCAAGTGGGGACATGTTGTGATCCTTTTGTTTGGGTGTTTTGGGAGGTGGGCCAGGAGGGGTGAGGCAGCACCCTGGGAGACCAGGGCTGCTCTGGCATCTCCCCTGGCATCTGCCTTGGCAGAGGAGTAGGGAAATCATGGCCCTGGAGCAATTCAATTCAAGGCAGGGCTTTTCCAGGAGTGGCAAGGGGACCGTGTCCAGCTGCTGTGCTGGTTTCTCTTGGATGTGCCCTGTGTCCCCTGGGTTTTGGTGACAGGTGGGCTGAGCCAAATGAACCCCAAATGGAGAGGAGCTCCTCTGTGGTCCAGCCTGGGGCATCCCAGTGGTTCCCACACTGGGAGAGGAGGGTGGCTGTGGTGATGCTCTGGCTTGGAGCTGAGCAGTGGCACCTTGGGAGGAAGGTGCCCCTGTTGGTTTGGGCCTGGGGCAGCGTGTCTGGCTCTCTCTGATGGTTTGAGACTCGCTGGGATTTGTCCAGGTGCTCTGGGCTCACAGCGTGGCACCCATCATCTCAGCAGTGAGATTGTCTCTTGGAGCAGGCAGGAGCAGTCTCCTGGGAGCTGAGTATCCAGATGGGACCTGGGCATCTTAAAATAGATCCTCTGGGAAATGCTGGTGGGTTTTAACAATGAAACATATCCCATTTTCTGGAGTGGCCCCCGTGGGGTGTTTATACTGGGAACAGCATCAGCCATGGACGCATGACAAGGGCAGGAGGTGAACAGAGCAGGATCATCATTGCCAGGGTCTCCCTTGGGCCAGGTCCTCCTTCCTGCCTCCTTCCTGGTGTGGGTGGGCATGGCTGGGGGTGGGATAGGACAAATCCTGCTCCTTCCCTCGCAGGGATTCTGGGATTCCCAGCTGTGAAATCCCTGGTGGCAGCTGGGGACAGGAGCCACCAGCTCAGCTGGATGCCAGCACAGGGTTTGTTGTCCCACTGACCGTGGCTGAGCAGCCCCAGGAGATACCAGGCCCCCTGGTGGTTTCACCTGCTTGTCCATGGTCCTTCTCATAGGATGAGCTGTGGGGTTTGTCTTGCCCTGACAGCCCACAGCTCAAAAAACATCCTTTTCCCTGCCTTTTCCTCGCTGGCCCCGGTGTCTGGCCCCAGACTACTTGAGGAACTCTGTCTGCCAAAATTGTTGTCAGGGGCTCAGGGTTTGTCTGTGCAATGAGTTGTGAGAGCAGGCACCAACCAGAGTTGAAGGGGTTTGTTTCCCAATGGTTGAAGATTCCTGGTGGGATCAGGTTGTTAATGTCTTCTTCCACCTCCTCCTGCCTCCTTGTCCCGCAGGATTTGACCCAAAGCCCCTGGGTGTGGGTGGCCATCAGCTGAGGCTGCTTCTGTGTCCCCATGGAACTCTCAGGCTGGTGGGGCTTGCCCTTCCAAGCAATCTCCTTGAATTCATCCCAAGGAAAAGGAAAACTTCACAAAACCAGCTTCCGGCTGCTGCCCAACTCCTGAAACGTGGCTCTGTGTGTGGGCATGGGGTGGCTTTGTCAGGAAAGTCATCCCTGGAGTTGGGAGGGCTGGTCCAGCTGTGCTCTGCTCAGAGCATCAGAGCTGGACCAGGTGAGAGCGTAGGGCAGTGCTGTGCTCAGAGCTGAGTGACTCCAGGCAGGATTGGGAATGCTGATCTGAGTGCCTCGTGGGGGGGCTCATGGCTGGGCTGGGTCCTCCATGGGCTGTGTCAGAGCTTCTCACTGCCCAGCACATCTCACAGCCAGGCTGGGGAGATGTCTGGGGGCTGTTACCCCTGGGAAGACATGGCAACGCTTCCTGTGCAGCCAGGTGGGAATGGAGCCATGGCCAGCTTGGGAAGGCAACCACAGTTTGGGAATGCAACCATAACAAGGCTGGGAATGAAACCTTGTCCAGCTTGGGAATGGAACCACAACCAGTTTGGGAGTGGGCCATGTTGTCGTGTGAGTTTGGAAGTGCCGCTGGATGAGGTTGGGTGTGTTGGCCGTCTCCAGGCTCGGGCCTCTGAGGATATTTATTTGGGTTTCCCCAAGGAAAGCAGCCCCATGTTGCTGGGAAGGGGTGGGCCTCAGCTGGGTGTACTTCTGGAGAGCTCCCCTCAAGGTATAGCAGGGCTGGCCATGACAGGATGGGGGTCCTGTTCCCACCCAGCCCAGAGCAGCGTGGGCAGGGCTGTCCACACATCCCTGTACGGTCATGACTCTGCAGAGGCTCCTTTCAGGAGGTTTCCTTGGAAACCTGACAGCCAGCATGAGGAGGGAGCGTTCCAGAGAGAGCTTCAGCCCCTGTGGTGACCAGGGCAAAGCTGGGACAAATGGCTTTCCCTGGGGATGAGCTGCCCTGGCTCAGTGTGGGGAAGGGGGATGCTTTGGAAAGCTGTCAACAGCTGCTGTCTGATTCCCAGAGAGGCTTTTCCCTCTGCTGTGGGGTGCCTGCAGACCCCAACCCAGGGCTTTGTCTTTGCAGGAGCAGGAAGATCCAGATCCGAAACATCCCTCCCCACCTACAGTGGGAGGTAAGAAGTGACTGATCCCAAAAACATCCAGTTCATCTCCTCCAGCAGCACGTGTTCTGCACGTGCTTTAACTTCCCAATAACCACAGGAGGGAACATGAATTCCCAGCTCCTGCCTGCTTTTGGGTAGCAGACCTGTGGGCCAGCTCTGGGTGCTGGGTCAGCTTTGGGATGATGGGGTGCAGGTGGGTGGAGGCATTGGAGCAGTTGGGTTATTTTTTATATGATCAGTGGGTGGAGTGGGCTCCTGCCCTGCCTGTTTGGGGCCTCACCTGCCCTGTTTGCTGCCCTGTCCCCAGGTGCTGGATGGCCTCTTAGCTCAGTATGGCACGGTGGAGAATGTAGAGCAAGGTAAGATGTCCAGTGTGGTCTTCATCCCTGAAAAATTCCCAGCTCCATCCAGGCTGCAGGAAGCCCACTGGGATGAAACCTGATAACCAGCAGCACTGGTCTGAAATGGGTTTTGGACACAAACCCTGCTGGTGGAGTTGGGGCCACCTGTCCAGTGGTGGGATGACATGGGCCATCCATCCACCATCCCCAGGAATGCTCCTGGTCCCTGAAAAATTGAAAAAACTATTATCCCTGCAAGCAAAAATGAGCTGAGTGTAGCTCAGGATCTGCTGGTGGGTCTGGGATATCCAGCCTTGCATTCTCCTTGCATCCAGCTTTGGATCCAGCCCAGTCCTTGTGCTGGGGGAAAACACAGCAGTGCCCAGGTGTGCCGTGGGACAGGCATCTCCCTCCCCCCATCCCAGCTGTATCCCCCTCTGGAGTGGTGACACCTCTCCCATCCCTGCTCCAAGTCTCCTTCTCTTGCTCCCGCAGTGAACACAGACACAGAAACTGCCGTTGTCAACGTGACCTACGCGACGAAGGAAGAGGCAAAAGTGTGAGTGGGGTTTGTTTTGGTTTCCCCATAGTGCTGGTTTGAAAGCAAAAGCAGTGAGAGACTCCAAGTCAGAAGTACAGTTTAATAGGAGCAAAAGAAAAGAAGTAAAATCAAGTAAAATCCAATAAATTCAATAGTATAAAATACCACTGACAGAGTCAGAATACAACCTGACACCCTGTTAGTNGATGGTGATAGAATACATACTTTGGGCACATCTTACATTTTTAACCTGGGACACCCATCATTTCATCCCAGCTTTCCCGAGGAATCCCAGGTATTTTCCAGGCTTCTCTAAGCTGTCCCACCACTGGGCTGTCTTCTGCCTTCTCCCCTGGCATGGGAGATGCGGTGGTACAAATTTGGGGTTATTTCAGAGGTGGAAGCACAGTTCCAAACAAAACGTTCTGTTCCAGTCTTGTAGAGACTTCAGCCCTGTGCTGGAGACCAGCCAGTAAGTAGTGAGATTATTATTATTGGTGGCCAGGGTATTTTTTATATGATCAAGAGCAGATCCCAAGCCACAAAGAGCTTTTGTGAGTCCATTTATTGATGGACATTCCACCACCTTCCCATCTGAATTACCCATCATGGCACTGGATAAGCGTGGACAGAGATGGGGACAGTGATCTGCTAGTCCAGGAGGGCAGAGGAGAATCCTTCTTGTGCCTCCAGCCTCGGCTGGATGTGCTGTGGAGCACAGATAAACATGATGTCAGTGTCTTAGAATCATGGAGACCCCTGGGCAAAAGGGACCCACAGTGGTCAATGAGTCCAAATCCTGGTCCTGCACGGGACAGCCCCAAAAATCCCACCATGGTCTGGAGAGGTGAGGCAATAAAGGAAGACAAAGAGTTTCCCCAACACAGCAGTGCTTAATTCTTTGGGATAAGAGGCTTTTTTGAACTTGGGAAAGGGATGGTGAAGCTGCAGAAGTCCTCAGAGGATGTGGAATTCAGGCCTGGCAAGAAGCTGCTTGTGATCTGTCAGTAGCCAAAGTGGGACGTGGTAGGAGCAGGGAAAGCTGAAGCCAGGCAGGGTCATGGCAGATGCTGGTGTGGCCAAACATCACTGCTGAGGAGGGGCTTGGGGGATGAGGAGTCCAGGTGCTGCCTCCCAGCCTGATCCAGCTGGGAAGGGAGTTGGGGTTCCCAGCAGAGGGGGCACCATGTGCTGCATCCTTCTCCCTGCAGCAGCAGTGGTGGCTCGGAGCCACTCTGTCACCTTCTCCGTGTCCAAACAGCCTGTGAGACTCTTCCCATGCTGCGTGGTAGCTTCTGGCAGGGACTTTCCCAGGTGAGGGGGCAGGTCCCTGGGCTGCCATCCCATCTTTGCTGGGGGGAAAAATCTTGTGCATGACCCACGTGGAAGGGGATGATGTCCCACCAGGTTATGGGGCTTGCTCCTCACGGGAAAAGTGTGGGGCTCTGCCTTCCTATGGCCACATTGTCCAGACTGGGGAGACAGGAAGGTGCAAGTTGGGAAGGGCCCATGTTCTACGCGTGGAGGAGGTGCTGGAGGGGAATCCATCCCCGGGCAGCCCCTCACCACCCCCTGCATCTCCCTGCCTTGCAGAGCAATAGAGAAGCTGAGCGACCACCAGTTTGAGAACTATTCCTTCAAGATTTCCTACATCCCGGATGAAGAGGTGAGCTCCCCTCCGCCCCCGCAGCGATCCCGCCGTGGGGGCCACTCTTCCAGGGAGCGGGGCTCCTCCCCGGGGGGCTCCTCGCAGCCCAAACAGCTCGATTTCCCACTGCGGATGCTGGTGCCCACGCAGTTTGTTGGTGCGATCATAGGAAAGGAGGGCTTGACCATAAAGAACCTTACTAAGCAAACCCAGTCCAAGTAAGTACTTCCAATGGTTTTGTTTCCTTCCGTAGGGTGCTGTAGGTCCCAGCTTGGGTTCTCCCTGTGCTGGGGGCTTTGGAGTGCCAGCCACTGCTGATTTTCTTGGGGTGCAGCCTTCGGAGGGGGGGGGTGGCAGAGCTCAGGTCCTAAACCATTCCTGCTGGCCAGGGTGGTCTGGGTGCGGCTGGAAAAGGCCTGGAATGAGTTCCTAAAGCCTCATGAGAACAGCTGAGAATGAGGCTTTAGGGAGAAATGGCAAGTTTGGGGATAAAATCTTCGCAGTGACTCCTCAGTGCAGTGGTTTTTGTTCTTGGGATTTGCTCATCCTGCAGCATGCCGTATGGGCTAGAGCTGTTGAGGGGAAAGGGACACTGTGGGAGCACTGCCGTGAGAAGGATGGGCTTTTGTAACTGTTTGAAGCCTTTTTTAGCTATTAACGTGTTTATTTTTGAACTAAAAAAGGAAAAAAAAAAAAAACAAACAAAAAGTGGGGTTATCTTGCCAAAGTTTTCCATGTTTCTCTTGTTGCTGTTCTCCTGATCTCACTGCTCATTCTCTGCATGGTTTTCCTGCATGGTTTGCTCCTGCCCAGGTGTGTTTGTGTTTAGCCCAAAGCTGTCTTCTCCTGTGCTCATCATCCTGAACCTGGTGATCCCATGGGACGTAGGATTCCTGTCCCAGAGCATCCTAGTTCTCAGAGGAGTTTCTAGAGGCAAATCTTTGGTAGTAGTGTGCCTGGAGGTAGAAAGACGAGCCAAACCCTGGCGCTGGGTTGGCAGGAAGAGGTTTGTATGGAAAGGGGGCAGAGGAGTAGGGAGAGAGCTCTTGGAGCCTGGCTCGCCCCAGGGTGTGGCCACCTGGTAGCCCTGAGCAGATCCTGGTTGGCTGCAAGCCCTTCTCCAGGTGAGTCCTGGTGGGATGAGCAGCAGGTGTAGCTGTGCCCTCACCACCCGAGAATGGAATTTGCCTTTTCCAAGCCCTGAGCCTAGCAAGGAAGGTGGGAAAGTGCCAGTTTCTCCCAGCCAGGAAACCAAATGCTGTTGCTTGGAGCAGTTTCTGCTGCTGAATTGTCCCTCCTTGTGGAGTGGCTCGCTGTGCCTGTCCTGAAGACCTGGAGCCATGGAGGAGGGCCATGCTCAGTGCTCTGCCCTCTCCTGCCCTACCCACAGTGAGGCACTACCTCTGCTCAGGCTTGGGCGAAAGGGACCTCAAGAATCCATCCCAGGAAGTCACAGGAGCCCCTGTCCTTCACTTTGGGTGTCATGCCACACTCTGTCCCTGCCCAGGCCACCCTTGTTCACCAGAGTGATGATCCGAGGGTGACATCCTGTTGCCTGGCCCCTGCTCCTCCCCAGAGCGACGTTGGGTTCTGGATTCCTCTGGTCACACTGGATTTCACCCCTGGTTCCACACACAGAGATTCCAAAGATGCTTCTGAGCCCCAGGAGGAAAAACTGTCCCCAGGCTGAGCCATCTTTTTCCATGAAGAAACCCAGACCCGGAGCTCAGCCCACCAGGTGACCTTCCACAGCCCTTGGAGCTCCATGAGGATTGGGTGGTGGCTATCCAGCAGCCGTGGGACCGGGATAACCGTACAGGCACACTGTATTGTCCACCTGGAGAGGGCTGTCCCTCACGGCAACCACTCCCTGAAGCATTCCCAGCCTCCCATAAGGTCTCTTGGAGGCTTTTCCTGCTGCACCATAGGCAAACCCTGTCTCCCCAGCCCTGGTCATCCCTCCCTGCAGCACCTGCTGATGGGGTGAAGGTACTGAAGATCTCCTTCTCCATCCTCCTGTTGGAATGGAGCAGTTCAGCAGTGGCCCTGGGATGTGCTGGGAGCTCCAGAGCTCTCCCTTCCCCAGCTCTCTGGCAGGGATGTGCCTGAAAGCAGTGGTCCCTTCTTGGCATCCCTTCTTCTCTCTGACAAGCGAGCTCGTGCCTGCACATCCAGATGTGGGATGGGTTGGTCAGCCAGGAACCTGGCTTGTGCCCCTTTCTAAGGCTTGTCCAAGGTCCTCATCGGTGCCTCCATTCAGCATTTCCATGGCACTTGGCCTCTCTCTGGCATGAAGGCTCAGCTGTGTTCTCATCTCCACCCACCTCAGCTGCTCATGGGTCCAAGGAGCTGCCTGGCTCCCATCTATGGGGTTTGTTGGGATTCCTCATCGATTCCCCCTACCTTGGGAGTATCAGCCTGGTCTGTCATCGCTTCATGTGGCCGCCATGACGTGTTCACCCTGTCCCCAGTGAAGGGGTGGCAGCAAGTCTCCCTGTACCTGCTGGGAACGGATCCTCCATGCCAACCTGAGGGAGCTCCATGGCTGGGGGCACCAACTGAAGCCACGGGAGATGTGGAGAGATGGAGCCTACGAAAGGAATCACACTGTCTTCGCTGCCTGTTCAGTGCTTGGATGGAACCACTCTGGGGTCCCTCTAGAGTGTGTGGGGTGGGCCCTGCCCTTCTCTCAGGAAAGGCTCACCCAGCTGCTCCCCTTCCACCATCTGTGTTCCAACGTGCCCTGGAACGTTGAACGTCTTGAGCTCCTGGAAGAGTTGACCTGTGCAATCCCGCCCGGACCCTGCAGCATCCCAGTGTGGTGCTGCGTGGTGACTGCCCCGCAGCCCTGGGCCCGGCATGTGCAGCAGCACCCTGGATGATCCCGTCGGGACAGGAGCTCGGAGACGTGGCCGGAGGGGACACACCGGAGCTGAGTGCTGGCAGCGTTCCGGAGTGGCTGAACCGCCACTACCTCACCTGCTCAGAAGATCTGGCCCTGGCTGCCGCAGTGACAGGGACACCAAGGTGGTGGCCGATGGCAGGATGGGCGCACGGCATCACCCTCCGGTGGGAAGAGCGCGTGGACTCGCGCAGAGAAGACAGAAAGGTCCTTCCCCCTGTTGTCCAAGGCGCGTGGTTGAGGTGCGGGAGTCTCCTACCCTGCTTTCCTCTCTCCCTCTCTCTCAGGGCTTTGCCAGGTACGGTTGAGCGTGAGGAGCGAGCTGGAGGCCGTGCCTCCTCCCGCCATGAGCTGAGGGAGGACCAGAGGAGTAGAGCACGGTCCCTGCCGGTGCGCACGGGAGCCTTCTGGTCTCCCCTGGAAGGGCGTGAGTACCAGCGCTGTTGTTGCCGGGTGCCTCCGTGCCGTGACAGATGCTGCCCACGGGTAAGTGCTCTCTGTCCCGAAGGACGTGGTCGCTGGACAGCCTCAGGTGTTGTGCAGAGAGAGGCGGAGGTCGGAAGGGCCTCTAATCCGGTCTCCTGCTCCGGGCGGGACTGGCGTCAGGGATGATAGGCCAGGTTGCTCAGGGCTTTGTCCAGTTGAGGATTTGTTCTGCCCCCTCGGTGCATTGGTTGATGTTGTGACACCCCTCAGCTTCCAGGACCTCGGGTCCTACAGGCGAACGTGGCCCAAATCTGATCCAAACCATCCGAAACCAAACACTGCCTGGACTTGCGTGAGCCAGGTGATGGTAGACGCACCTGAGACCCAGGTTCACCCCAAAGCTTGAGCAAGTGCTGAAAGGAGTTTTTCTCAGCTCCTGAGCTCTCAGAAACCGCTGTGTGACGTCAGACTCATCTCAGGGGCTCCTCTCTGCTGGTTGTTTCGCCGCAGGGTTGACATCCATCGGAAGGAGAACGCCGGCGCTGCTGAGAAGCCCATCACCATCCACGCCACACCGGAGGGGTGCTCGGAAGCGTGCCGCATGATCCTGGATATTATGCAGAAGGAGGCTGATGAAACTAAATCGTGAGTGCTCCTGGCTCAGCCAGAAGCGTGGTGGGAAATTGTCTTAGTTTGGAAAGGCAGGTGTCTGCCAGGGAAAATTATCTGTTTGGAAAGATAGGTGTCTGCCAGGGAAAAGCTGGAACTTCTCTTGGAATGGAGAATGTAAACCCTCTCCCTCTGAATTATTATAATTTTGAAATGAAGGGACTTTCAGGCAAAGATATGGGAATAACAGCTCTTTACTAGGAAAATTAAAAATTGAGTAGTACAAAAAAAAGGCAAACGAACAAAAAAGAAAAACCCTGACAGAGTCAGAACACAACCTCACACCCAGTTGGTCAGGGTGTTGGGAGCAGTTCAAATAAATCCTCCTGCAGGGACAGATGTGGTTCTGTTGGAGCAATGACCCTGTAAAGGGTCCGGTGGTGGCAAGATGGGTCCAGTCTTCCTCTGGGAATCCAGTGGAAAACAGCATGTCCTGGTGTTCTGAATCTCAAGTTTATCCAGGTAGGAATGCTCAGCTCCCCTCACTGGGTGGAGCCTCTACAATGTTATCAGCCACGCAGTGAGCCTTGATGGCCCATTAACAGCAGATATCCCCTGAAGGGAGGGTGGGTCCTGGAAGAGATAAAGAACAATGCCCCACCTGGCTTTAATAGCTGGCCCATTATCAGAAGGCATCTGCCCCTTCCCCCCTGTAGTTATGAGGATGAGTCATAGAAGAGATAAAGAAAAAAAAACACCTCCCCAAACGGTTTCAACAGACTGGGATAGAATCCATCTTGCATTGCAACCCAAGACAGAAATGCAGGTTGTCCTTCTTCTTTCCAACACATCCTTAGTACCTGTGGCTGGAAATTTCTGTTTCCTGACCTTTCCTTCCAGTGTTTCTATGTTTCCAGACCTTTACATGTAATTTGTAAAATCCATTTTAGAGCAGAAGAGATTCCCTTGAAAATCCTGGCACACAACAGCCTGGTGGGGAGGTTGATTGGCAAGGAGGGCCGCAACCTCAAGAAGATTGAGCAAGACACGGGAACCAAGATCACCATCTCCCCGTAAGTTTCTCTGACAGGACCGGGGGGAATGGCTTCCCACGGTCGGACGGCACAGTTGGATGGGATATTGCGAAGGAATTGTTCCATGTGAGGGTGGTAGATTGCCCAGAGAAGCTGTGGCTGCCCCTAGCAGTGTCCAAGGCCAGGTTGGACAGGGCTTGGAGCAATCTGGTCTGGTGGGAGGTGTCCCTGCCCATGGCAGGGGGGTGGAACTGGATGCGCTTTCACATCCCTTCCCAACCCAAACCATTCCATGGTTCCATGATTTAATGATTCAGTGAAGTCCTGGTGAACACCAGGCCACTCCATTCTGTCCGACATGGTACAAGCAGTCCTGGAGCTGAAAAACAGAGTAGCTGTGTCCTCCCATGTTCATTCCCTATCCCAGGTGGATGTTCCTCATCCCAGGTGTTAGGCAGGGAGAGGCCGGGTGGCTCTCAAACTGTCTCGAGGGGAACCCTCAGCTGTGGTTTGAGTTTTCCTGGGGTTTTTCCTCACTTGAAGAAGGAATGTAACCGTGTCCCTGGATTTTCCCGTGGGGCAGTCTGCAGGATTTGACCATCTACAACCCTGAGCGCACCATCACGGTGAAGGGCAGCACGGAGGCCTGCTCCAACGCCGAGGTGGAGATCATGAAGAAGCTGCGCGAGGCCTACGAGAACGACATGGTGGCCGTCAATGTAAGCACAGCCCTCCCGCCATGCCAGAGGGAAATTCAGAGTGGAGCTGGATGTGTTACAGCAAGGGTTGGGGGCACATCACATCCACACCGTGTTGAGAAGCCCAGTACCTCACCTTTCACACCTTTCTCCGTGTCTTTCCTTTCCCAGCAACAGGCCAACCTGATCCCGGGACTGAACCTCAGTGCTTTGGGCATCTTCTCCACGGGGCTGTCCATGCTCCCCTCCACGCCAGGGGCCCGAGGGGCTGCGGCTGCCAGCCCGTACCACCCCTTTGCAGTAAGTGTGAGGTGTTCCCAGTGTCTGGAGTGTCCTGCCGGAGCTGTTGGGTTTGGGTGGACACCGTGGCTGTAGGAGCTGCCTCATGGGAAGCTCTGATTCTCGGCCATTTGGGGAGGGTGCTGCTGGCAGCAGCAAAGTGGAGAGGACAGAGAATGAAGGTGGCAACCCCCTGGGAATATCAGCTGCATCCCTGTGTTGTGCTGAGCTAGGTTTCACCGGTGTTTAAGGACTGGCTGTGTCCCAAGGGTGCTGCTCTCTGAAGAGAGCATGGAAAAGCCATGTAGGCGGTCTTCAGTCCTGACCCCAAGCGCACCACTGGACTGTGATGGTATGGACTGGGTTGTGCCCTGTGGGTCTAGTCGTGGTGGCCACCAGAGCCCCCTGGTGTGGCCACAGGGCTTGCAGGGGACAAGCAGCCCACCCTGTGCATCCCCTGCCATCAGCCTGGATCCCTGCCCTGGCACCCAAGGGGCTGTGCCTGTGGGGAGCCAGTCTCCACCTCACAGGGGAGGGCTCTCCCTGTTCTTGGGGTGCTGAAACCTGGGCAAGGACGGTCGCAGCCCCTGAGGTGACAGTGGGCAGGGATGGTGCAGTGCCAGGAGAACAGGGTGGCCAAGGTGCTGGTGGAGAAGGTCCATCCCAGGTCACTCAGGCATTGTGGGCTGTCTCCATTAGTCCCTAAATAATCTATTCCGAGCTGTGGGTTAATTTACCTGTGCTGTTTTCTTTCCCTGGAATGCCAGCAGCAGAGCGGGCGGAGGAGGACGGTGAGTGCCTGGGAGGATTTGGGGGGTGTGCTGGCTCTGGAGGGCTCCACGAGGGTTGGTTGGTCACTCTCAGCCTGTGGAGGGGGAGTGCTGTGCTTCTATCCACAACCTTGGGGAGACAGCTGTGGGAATTATTTATGGGTGTGATGGAGAGGAGCAGGACAGGTCTCCTGAAGGGCAGCGTTTGCTGTGGGGTCCTTCACCCCAAAGCTTTGTGTGGCCTTTTTCAAACCCCGTGGTGAGGCCAGAAGGGAACCCTTTTTCTGATACAAACATCAGCAGGACAAAGCCAAAAAACAGCAGTGGGGAGGGACTGGGGTTAGCTGGGAGCTCCCATCCGCATCCCAGCCTGGTGCTGGGCACAGGGGCTGGGCTGCAGCTCATCCTTGGATGTGCCTGTGCTCTCCTGGAGGGGTTTGAGGGGATGGGGGGTGGTCCCTGTGTCCCTTGTGTCACTCATGGTGGTGACACACTCCCAGTGCCAGGTTGGGGGTGTCTGGGAAGGGGCTGGCACCATTGATGTCACTGACCCTCACTTTCTCTCCCACCACAGAGCTCCTCAGCCTATCTGTCGAGTCTGTACGGAGCCCCCACAGCCGGCGCCTTCCCCCATCAGCACCCTGTAAGTTTCCCTTCCCCAAAAGCGCCCTGGCACCTCCTGCCCTGTGGTCTTCTCTTGGGCACCTTGTGGGAGGGCAGGCAAAAAGCAGGGAACGTGTGCCAGGACTACAGGCCACCCCAACAGAACCCAACCCACCACCTCTTCATGCCTGGACTGCTGGCAGGGGGAAGCAAACCCCTGATCCAGCTGTTCCCCTGACCCTCTGGCTCTTCTGTGCCCTTTCCAGCTGCCAGAGCAGGAGGTTGTGAACTTGTTCATCCCAACACAGGCAGTGGGGGCCATCATTGGGAAGAAGGGGCAGCACATCAAGCAGCTGGCACGGTTTGCTGGTGCCTCCATCAAGGTGAGCAGGAATGAGGGCTGGGTTTTATGCCTCAGTTTCCCACTGCTGAGGGCAGAGAAGGGAGCCCTTGGTGAGTGGTTTTGCTCCCCAGATTAGTAGAAACCCAGTCCTGATTGTCGCCACTGCTTGGGTAGGGGGTGTCTCTGCATGGGGGGCTTCCCTGCAGGGGGCACACCCCACACAGGGGAGGTCTGGTCCGAGCAGGGGTCACGCTCACGCTCCTTCCCTGTCCCTCCTCGGCAGATCGCCCCGGCAGAAGGTCCAGATGCCAGCGAGCGCATGGTGATCATCACGGGGCCGCCTGAGGCTCAGTTCAAGGTGCGATGGCTGCAGGGTGGGGGGCTGGCTTGGGGACATGGCTGGGGCAAGGTGAGAGCATCCCTTTGGTCCCCAACGTGCTGGGGGGGCTTCTCAGCTCGGGACCATGGTGTGGGTGTTGCCGGACATTGGCACATCATTGCCTGCAGGCCACCTCCAGGATGCTACCCACCTCCTCTGTGTCCCTTTTGTGCCCTCTCCAGGCCCAGGGGAGAATATTTGGAAAGCTGAAAGAGGAAAACTTCTTTAACCCAAAAGAAGAAGTGAAGCTCGAAGCCCACATCAAGGTGCCTTCCTTCGCCGCCGGCCGTGTCATCGGCAAAGGTGGCAAGACGGTAGGTGGGGGTGTGTGGGCTCCCACCTGCCCTGGAATAGAGAGCTGGACATCCCTATCTCCCAGCACCTCTATCCAGGTGATATCAGTGATGTTTCGGTCCCAGCCCCATGTCCACCAGCGAGGCTCTGGGATGGCAGCCATCCCACGGGGACAGACAGGGCGTGAGGCACGTGAGGTGCCACGTCCTGGCTCAGGGCTGGGGCGGCACCAGCAGCAGAGGATTTTGGCTCTTCCCCAGCAAAACCTGGATCTCTGTTGTTCGCTCCAGGTGAACGAACTGCAGAACTTAACGAGCGCAGAAGTCATTGTGCCGCGAGACCAAACCCCGGACGAGAACGAGGAGGTCATCGTCAAAATCACTGGGCATTTCTTTGCCAGTCAGGTAAGGTCTGGCCCTGGCTCTCCCAGCACTCCCAGTTTAAGGAGAGCTGCCAAGCACAGCATGCCCTGAGCTGCTCGGAGTGGTTTCTGTGCACCCAGGATGCACTGAAGGGGTTTTTGGCTGCGTTAAAGATTGGCTCAATTCAGCCAAATTCTGTGCCTTGGACACGGGGTGGGAATTGGCTCATGCATCCCACCTGGGTGCATCTTACCAGGCTGGGTTCCTGACTGCAAGGGCTTGTTGACACCACAAAATCGAGGCTCTTGACTGATGGAAGAACAAGCCAAACCCTTGCTTTAGCACATCCTCATTTATCCCAGAATCGCTGATGCGCCCTGCCTGGTGTTAAAAGCTGTAGGGCTGTGATGCTGCTGTGCTTGGCGGGGGCTCAGCTCTGCTGTGGCTACCCCCATTTCTTGCCCCCCCCTCCAGACTGCCCAGCGCAAGATCAGGGAAATCGTGCAGCAGGTGAAGCAGCAGGAGCACAAACACGCTCAGGGAGCCGCGGCCTCGCAGCACAGCAAGTGAGGCTCCCGCCAGCACTGCCCGACGAATGTAACCCCCGCCCTGCCGGGCCCCAGCAGGGCAGGGGACAAACCAAAGACCCCCGAGCCCCCGGCAGTGCAGAACCGGGGCACGGGGGGCTCTCTCCATCCCGCAGCTTCCGCCTTACTCCAGCGCCTCCCCCCGTCAGTTGGACTAACACAGGCAGAGAGAGGTGGTTTTTACTTTGGAATTCTCTCCCCAAACCTGCCCGTTCCACCCCGCAGGAGCTCGCCCGGCCAGGGGGCCGCGGCGCTCGTTAAGTTAGAATTAATATATCAGTAACGAAACTAACGGCGATTTTTAAGTTTTGTAAGATTTTATTTTTTAACTCACTTTTTAAAATTTTTTGGGGGGAGGGGGCTGTTTGTTTTTAGCAAAAGCAGGCTTTTCTAGAGGTTTAATGGCAGGAGCTGGTTCATTGGTTCTCTAATGCACCGTAGAGCAGAGCTGTAGGATCGCCAGCAGGGAAAAAAATACTAAATAACTGTTAAAAAGCAATTTCTGAAGGGCTTTGAGAAGAGCAGGGCCCGTAGGAGCCAAGAAGACTCCTCGTGTAGGAATTATTCCTCTCCTTCGCACACCTTTTCCTCTTTGCTTTGGAGTCCAAAAGCAGGGTTTGCATCCGTTCTGTCCCCCCTTTCTGTCTGTCTGTCCTCTCTCCATCACTGCCCAGCACTGACATCCCTGGAAAATGATGGGCAGCACCAGCCCTGCCCACTTTGGACTGGGATCTTTGAGGAAAGATCCCTGTTGCAGGGAGAGGAGGGGGAAATGGGTGAAAAAAATGGATTTACAAGAGGTTGTCAGCCCGGGGCTGGAAAACCCAACCAGCAAAATTGGCTTCAAATGACAAATAACCCAAATAACCCTCCCGACACACACACACACACACACACACACAGAGAAACTACCTCAGGTTTTCATACCTCAGCACCTTGCGCTTGTGTTGCCCTTTTAGAGATTTTTGTATGCCTTGTAAAACTGATAGTTGGAGCAATTTTTTATTTTTGTAATAAAAAAAAAACGAGTTGGAAAAATGATCTCGACCAAGTCAGCTGCGAGGTGGAAGAAGGAAACCATCCCCCGTGTCCCAGAGCTCTTCCGTGGTCTCCTGCAAGCCGAGAGCCAGTGGCTGTTCCTTCGGAGAAAGCTTGAGAAATGGTTAAAAACAAAAAATAAAAAAGGGAAAAATAAAAAAAAGCCAAACACAGAGAAAAAAAAAGAGGTCGAAGCAAATCCAAGTGATGGATGGAAGCGGTGGAAGCCGACGGGCAGGAGCGGGGATGGGAGCAGAGGTGCCGGTGCCAGCACCGCTCCCGTGGGCTGCGGATCCGCCTTTTCCTCTACTGCAAAGTGTTCTGTGAAACCAACCCGAGACACCGACAGAAAAAGATAAATATATCCAGCTAACCAGAGCCTGAGCCTGCTCTCTCTTGTTTTCTTTGGGGTCCCTTTGGGTGGTCACAGCTGGGAGTTCCTCCCTGGTGCCCAGTTCCCTGCTGCCAGGGATGGAAGGGCTGGATGTGGGGTTTAGGCATTGCCAGGTATAGTTTTACCCAGGGATGTGGGAAGTGTTGCCATCATGAAGCCACCTCTCCCCTCCCTGCACACCCCTGGATGGAACAACCAGTGGGAAAAGGCACCAGATAGGGTTGGGATGACCTTTGGGGGCAGGGCCTGGGATGTTGTGGGTGCCACAATGGGGTACCCCCCTCTCCATGAGCCCCAGAGCTGGGCTCTTTCACCCCTCCAGCACCAGGAGAGTGGCTCTGGTGGCACCTGGGACAGTCAAAACTGCAGCCCCAAAGAGGGAGAACGGAAGGGAAGGGACAAAAGGACACCTAAAACACTCCCAGCAGCTGTTTCCTCATCCTCAGGGAAGATTAATTATCCCTGATTAGTTATTTGTAAGGATAAAACACGAGTGTCTTTGGAATTGCTTGTCCTTTGGAGAATCTGCCCTGGGATTGTGGCAGATTGCTTTCCCTGACTGGTTCCAAGACAAAGGCCCTCTGCAGCTCTGCCAGGAGCTTGTGGGTCTCTGGGGCAGGAGCAGCACGGGGATGTCCCCACAGCCCCTGTTCTTCTGCAGATGGGGAGCAAGTTAAAAACCACACAGAGACAGCAAATTAGTTTTCAATTAAAAAATAAATAACTCTATTAACAAGTAACGTTCCCATACTATAAGGCCCGTAGATAAGTTAATAATCTTATCTCAACAAAACAATAAGAAATAAATACTACTCTTTCACAGAACAGTGTTTTCCTAACAGTGCATGTGTCCCAGCAGCTGCTGATGGATTATTTCCCACACCATCTTCCTGCGGAAATAAGGCATGTGTTCCTGAAAAGAAACAGGAAAAATCCATCACATAGGAAGCCAGGGGAGAAAGAGGCAGGAAATCTCCATTAACACCCAGGGAATTCTTGAATGGGAACCTGCTTTTGGGCACCATTTGGGTACAAGGTGGGTTTCACACGGGGGTGACACAACCACATTTCTTTACAGGGCCATTTATTAAAGATCACCATTTATTAAAAAATAACCAGGGTCTGACATCCCAAACCACCCTGGGATTCCAAGATTCCACAGTCTTGCCCAAGAAGCAAAGACCAGACATGAGGAACAAACCCTCAGGCCCTGCCCCAGCTCCCGCCTGTGAGTGGGAAAGGCTGGAGCTGTTTACACCTCCACTTACCGCGGTGAAGGTGAGGGGTTTGTCTCTGGAGATGAAATCGGCAAATTTGCAAACAAAAACTCCACAGTCATTTCCATTATTTTGTAGAGGGATTTCCTGGGGAATACAAAAACAGAGAGAATTTTTATTTGTCTTGCAAGAGCAGCAATTTGGTCGTAGCACACATTACCCACACCTCCTCCTGGAAGCCTATTTCCATAATCCATTTACTGCTCCCAAACCCAAGGAACAGTCCCAGTTAACTGCACATCACCTCCCTCCTCTGCTTGCCTGGAAAGTGCTAAACCCTACGTGATGAGGAATTCTAGCTCCCATTCCAAACCCAGGCACTGCTCCCATACCTGTCTGCCCATGCTGTGGAGGGTCCACTCAAAAGCAGTCAATTCAATGCGTCTTTTTTCCCTACTTTCCTCTTGCAGGTATTTTCTGTTGAAAACAACACAAAAATCACTTTCCATCTCCCTGATTTAGGGCAGTAAAAACAAAACAAACAAACAAGCTATTGAAAAGTGACAGGGAGATAAATCACAGTGAAATGCCAGAGGATCCTCACAGCAGTGGATTTAAGGACTGTGGAGGAAAAAATCCCAGTGTTAGAGACACAGTGAGGGGCCTAGCCCTGTGTAATCTTTATCCATGAGCTGGACAAGGGGATTGGGCACCCTCAGTGCCTCTGTAGGTGACACCAAGCTGGGTAGGAGTGTGGAGGGCAGGAAAGGCTCTGCACAGGGCTCTGGGCTGGTGACAAGGTAAGGAGCAGTCATGGGTTGGACTCAATGACCCTGGAGGGCTTTTCCAGCCTCAGTGATCCTGGGATTTGTCTCTGTGGGGCTGCTCTCCTGCTCTCACCCTACAAAGCTGCTGGATGAAGGGTTTTTACTGACAAAGACGTGTCAGGACATGCAGCACATGTGAAAACTAACACCTCTTACACTCCAGGGGATTCAAAACAATGAGCAGAACAGAAGAGGTATGAAGTAAGGAGCACCACAGGACAGGGCAGAAACATTTCACATGGGGAGGGGAAAAGGCCTCAAAAACAATCAAACAGGATAAAAAAAGCAGCTACTCACAATATAGTTTTGCAAATGTGGTCTCCTTTCTGTCCCAAGGAGTCAAAGTATTTGATGGTTTTCTTTCGGAGGTCTACAACCTGGGATTAAAAGGCAATTTAGACAAAGAACAACCCAAACACTAAAGGACTTTGCTTGCTAGTTTTGTTCTCCCTATCCCCTAAATAAAAAGCCAGTTTGACTCACCAGCAGTGTCCAGTGAGATCTGAGGTGAACAGGCACAAAGATGATATCATGCTTGAAGATATCCACACCTTGGGTCCATTTCTTTACTTCCTTGTAGCTTGTAGAGCTTAGCTTGGCATAAAAGAAGGTGTTAAAAGCATAGACTGTTGGATATCCTTCCTTCTTGCTCCTTTCCACCACAAGATTCATGTAGAAATTCATGATCTGGAGCAGAGAGAGGCAAAGTGAGATGTGAAATAAGACACTAAATTAAAAAGAAAGCAACATGTCTTTGCTGGCCACCCTTGAGCTGAGAGAACTCCAGCTTGGCAGCTTTTGCTCCCAGAATTTTACACTGGGGGACTTGTGCCATTGGTTAAAGGCCCCGCACCCACTCTGATAACCCAGACTGACTCCTGGGAGCTGCATCATCATCCAAGTGAAAGCTTCCAGAAACACCAGCCCACACAGTACCCAAAATAAGGAGTGCACAGCTATTTCTGGGCTCTGCAGTGGAGCTCCTGGAAGACTGCTGTGCCCAGGGAGGGGGGATTTTCCAGGAGGTGTAGGATCCCATACCTTGTCGTTGAGCCAGCCGATGGGCTGCAGGGTGCAGATGTCCTCACGGGTGACAGAGAGCTTGAAGGCCCTGCTCAGGATGTCCTCAGGCACACCACTGTTAAAGGCTGCAGAGATCTCACGCTCCATGGCCTGGAACAAAGGACTCAATAAGGGAAAGGCTGGTGGAACAGCACACAAAGCACACCAGCCCCCCAGAAGGCCTCCAAGTGCAGCTCCAGTGCCAGAGCAAGGAGCCTTGCAGGCCTTTACTGAACCAGCCGCAGCACTGGCAGGCAGCTGAGCACACTTACCTCTGTCAGTGGAGCCAGGTCATGGACTGCCCTTCTTAGGCATGGCAGCGGCTCTCTGTCCACAAAGAAGAGGTCTTTGGACAGGACAGGTGTCACATGCAACTGGAAAAAATTTCCTTGTGGGACTCTGGCTTCATGCTGGCCCTGCCAAGCACAGGGACACAATGTCAGAGAGAAGCATGAGGGATTTGCTGGAGGACAGGGGCAGAGAATCCTGCAAGAAACTGGGAAGGGTTGTGTAAACACATCCCAGCAGTAAACCCCAAAGTCATGCATTCCAATTGTGCCCAGAGAGGCAGGACTTTCCTTGGGCTTGGATTAACATCCAGGACCCCAGCAAAGCCTCCACATGCAGGTATCAAGGTGAGATTAAGACAATTATTTCTGATTTCCACACTTCAAGTTTTATCTTGGATCTCAATGCTGAGCAGAGATGAGTTGTATTTTCCAGAAAACAAATTCAAGTAATAACTAACTCAAGCTTACCACTGAAGCAGCTCGATTCTCTCGTCTTCCCCGTCCATGAGAATATTCTGGTAGTCTGTAGTAGCTGTCAGGAGAGAAAGAGAAGTGAGCAGGATATCCACAGTGCCCCATGAAATTCCCCCAAATTCAGCTTCTGCATAAGAAATGCTTTTCCAAGGCTGATTCTGACATGACAACATCTGAGTTTCCACCCCCATTCCTTTGGTAGCAATCAGACTGGGATAGCTGAAGAGCTGGAAGCTTTGCAAGCTTTCTTCCACCATCAGGTGCCAAACACCTTTGTAAAACAGCAAAGCAACCAGCACTTCCTCTATCAAGGAAGAAAGAGGGATTTCTGATCTCCTGGTGACAAATGCCACTCCACCAGCTCCTCTCTTCCCTTGAGCTTAGGGGACAGTGACAATTTAACACAGGACAAATGCACAGCTCAATACAGTGCTCATGTCTAAGGGGGAAACAGACCAGGGACAAAATCACCCCAAACCAGACCTGCCACAACCAAACCTCTCTCTGCCCCCATCTGCACTCTCTCCTCTCTTGTCTGACCAAAATCCCCCCGCTGAAGCTCTGGAGTGCCACGACCTTCTTCTGCAGTGTACTGGACAGCAGGTCCTGGGGGGCACAGGCACGTGCAAGCCCCTGCAGTGATGCCGATGTTCCGTGCCAGCCGCAGGATTCGGGTGGTGCGGAAGAAAGGGATGGAACCTTCTGCTGGATTCCGCCACGAAATACATTTCTCCAGGGGATCCAGAGGCAGAAGACAGGACAGCCACAGAACCCGGGGGGTTTTATACAGGGGAGCCGCGGGGGGCTGGGGTTACAAACGTGGCCAATCGGGTCAGGGATTGAAAATGGACCATTCAGGGCAAGGACAGAAATCAGGCCCATTAACTGGGGTGATAAGGAGGAAGGAGGGAAAGAATCAATGGGCAACAGTCAGTTAACCTGATACTGATAAGCTTAATGGGGTGCTTAACCTGACACTGATAAGCTTAATGGGCGAGCAACACACCCCATCACTATGGGAGATAGCAGTCTCCTAAGGTTTCTTCCCTAGGGGGCTCAGCACAGCCCTGAAGCCCAGGGGCTGCGGTTTCTCCAGGGAAGAGTGTCCTCACCATGCTCAGGCTCCACAGCCGCCTGAGGCTTAACTCCCTCCACATGGAGCTGCAGCCAAAGGCCCCTTTCCCTCCACAAGGAACACTCCCATCCTGCCACCACGGAGTCCACTGGCCCCTGCTGAGGGACAGCAATTCTTCCTCTTTGGTCTATTCCAATCATGCAAGCCTCAAAAACTGCCTGAGTCCCCCCAGGCTTTACAAGCTCCCTACTCCTTTTGGTCAGGACCCACAGGAAATGCAAAGTCAGCTCATTAATGGGGTGGCACTAAGACACTCAGGAGCAAAAACGGATCCTGCAAACCCACGGTCAACTTGGTGTGGCCACCACTGTCACCTCTACTTCCTTCTCCCAAAAAACACCCAGCACATCCCACAGCTGCCCAGCTGTGACAGGGGAGCTGGATTTGAGAGACAACTGGCTGCGAGCAATTCCTCAAACCAGCTGCTCCTCTACCCAACACTGAGACACTGAACAAGACTGGTCTTCTGGAGGCTGGCAGAGCCAAAAGAAACAAGAGCCACGGTTAAAACAGACTCTTACCTGATCATGACACCTTTCTGAGGCAGCTGGGGGCTGAAAACAGCCCCATGTTTGACACCTGTAGGGAAAAGCACCAATATGAGAACATGGAGGTGACTTCCCATTCCAGCAGCTGCACAGAGCTCTCAGTTTTGGGGTGACGCCACACACATTTCATCAGCCTTTTCAACTCAGAAGTTCAAACTCTGGCACCTGCTCAAAAATCATTTCAATCCCCATATGATCATGTCATTAGTTCCAAGATATAAAACAGCTAGCAATGAGAAAGTATTTAAGTAATGAACAGGGGAAAAAAAACCTGGGACAATATTAAACATATATGTAATTGGTTTACTTGGTTTGGAAGCTCTGCTTTTCATTATGAAAACAGTCCTGTCTAGCATTAAAAAGGGATTGAAGTGCAGCTCTGAGGGTACAGAGTCAAATATGCCCCTCCCCTGGTACCAAAAAAATGGGTAACTCAGGTACTACATCCTTCTCCTGTGCAGTGGGGTCACATCCAGCTACAAACTGCACTGCTACAGTCACAGCTCTCAAATACCATTTTAAACCGATTCTTCCCCTCCAGTAAAACCCTCACAAACCCAGTTTAGCCAATAACAAATTTGAGGAAATGCCCTGTTTGGGCTGGACTTCTACAGAGTGGACCAGACCTGGGTCCTGGGGATACTCACTGGTCCTTTCTGGCACAGGTGGAGAGGCACCTCTGGATTTTTGTTCTTTCAGGAGACTCCCCGTCATCCCTGGTTCCTTGGTTTGAACTCTTTGGTGTAGCAGAAGAAAAGGACAGAGTTTTTACAGGTGATTTGTTACCAGTGCACCTCAATTCACTGCAGAGGACACGGCTATTTGTACACAACTGGCTAAATGAAAGCAACAGAAATACATAAAGTTAAGTTAGGCTGTTTAATCCTTAACAGAACCACGTTAAGGTTGTGTACCTTGTCACTGGTTCCATGATCAGATGCAAAGGGCATTTTGAGGAGTTTACATCCAGAAGTTTGGCCACTTTCAACTCAGCCATAGTGAACATACAAGAGTCAAATTTTCTGTGTCCACTATTCCAAAAGAGACTCAATCGTTACATTTGGTTCTGTCCAGAACGCTGAGAGTTGGAAAGATCAATTCCCTTCCCCTTCCACATCCAACAAACTCCCCACCAGAAAGTTAAGGATTATTTTGCTCATAATTACTTGCTGAGTCTTGGCCGTGGAGAAGTAAGCCTTCCAGAATATTTTTCCTTGAGCAGACTCAAGAGCTCTTTATATTTCTTATTTTCTGCTTGCTGAACATCCTTGCAGAAGGGAAGGAAAAAAAAAAAATACTTTAGCAGGCATTCCCAGCTCTTCCTTTTGTCTCAGCCTAACTGTACAGGAACTCCACAGCCGTTTTCATTCCAAAACAATTCCCTCCCCCCCTGTTTACCTCTTCAGCAGCACACAAAGGCCTCCTGGTGCCGCTGACTCCTGGAGAGCTGGCACGTGGCTCCTTAATGGGGGGCCTGGGTGTCACAGGGCTCTCTGGAGCAGCTCGCTTGTGGTCATTCCTAATCAGGCTGAAAACATCAAAGGCAGAAGAAATGGTATTAACAGAGCTGATTCAAAGCTCCTGGTGTATTAATTAGGCTATAATTAGCACCTCCTGAAAAAAACAAAATATTTTAGCAGGCATTCCCAGCCCTTGCTTTTGTCTCAGCCTATCTGTACAGGAACTCCACAGCTGTTTTCATCCCAGCAGGCTGCCCAGGACTGTGCCCAGGAGGCTTTTCCAACATCTCCATGGACAGACTCCACAACCTCTCTAGGTGACCTGTGGCAGTAGCTGAACACTCTGAGAGGGAAAGAAAAAAAACGTGTATCCAAATGGAAATTCTCTGGGGAAATGGAAATTCTCTGGGGTTTCTTTGGGATTTTTTTTTTTTTAAATTTTTTTTTTGTGTGTGTGTGTGTGATTGGAGGTTTTTCTGTTTGCATTCCTGGTCTCAGCCTCTTCCCAAGTTCAACACCTCCTGCTGCCACAGGAGGTGAGAGTGTTGAACTTGTTAATCTTTCTCTCATCTTCTGAGTCTATCAACTACCTGGATTTAAAGAGAAAGTTTAAAATTGGCCAAAGGCAAGAATGCAGCCGTCTCTCCACTGCTGGAGACCTCCCTCAGTGTGGCAGCCAGGAGGAGTCCCAGAACACCCCAGAAAAATGCTGCTCTGTGGACACAAGCACAAATGTTGGGCAACACAGGAACTTCACAGATGAAAGTGAAAGGCAACGATCCCTTCAGAGCAGAAGTGAAAGAAAACAGAAGGATTTTTACCTCACATATGGAACTCTCTCGGAAAGAGAGGATGGTGTTTCCTCAGTCAAACACGGGTTGGTGTCATAAGGTATTTTGTCTGTGAGAGAAGAGCACAAGCCATCAGCAACTGGTCAAGAAAACTGGAGTTTTATGAGTTTAAAGAGCTTCACTAAAGAGAAATTACTTTCATTTTATTTCTCACATTCTAATATTATGTGTGTTATGTTGCTTCAGGATATTTTCATATTGGCAGCTACAGAATGTTGCCAGCCTAAGCCTAATACAAAAGGCTTCTGAGGCTCTACTACCTAAAATCAGCATTTATAACAATTTCTGGCAAGCTCGCAGTGGGACACACTGGAACAGCATCCAAGGCAGTTAATATCTGGGATCCACAACCATGTGAGCATCCTGGGATAAACCACAGAATATGCTGAGTTGGAAGGGATCCAAAGGATCATCCAGTCCAACCCCTGGCCCTGCACAGACACCCCAACAATCCCACCCTGAGCACCTCTGAGAGCATCTCTCAGAGCAGTCTTGCTGGCTGGGGAGAAGGAAGCCTTCCAGAATATTTTTCCTTGAACAGACTCAAGAGCTCTTTGTATTTCTTATTTTCTGCTTGCTGAACATCCTTGCAGAAGGGAAGGGAAGAAAAGGACTTTAGCAGGCATTCCCAGCCCTTCCTATCTGTACAGGAACTCCACAGCTGTTTTCATCCCAAAACAATTCCCTTCTCTCCCAAGGACTCCTGGAGAGCTGGGACCTTAATGGGGGGCCTGGGTGTGACAATGGGAGCATTGTCCAAATGCTCCTGGAGCTCCTTGGGGCTGTGCTCATTCCCTGGGGAGCCTGTTCCCAATCCTTGCTCCAATCCAGAAGCAATAGCAGGATGCAGGGAAGAAACAGAGCTCACCCTCCACTATTCCTGGGTGCTACCCAGATATTTTACCTTCAGCAACCAGCCCCCAGCCTGGGCAGAGCTGCCCAGACTCAGAGCAGCAGGAGAAAGGAATGAGTGAAGGACTTGCTGTCAGCCCTACCAGACTCTGTTGTGTCCTCATCCTCTGCAGACACTACAAACGAGGAATCAGAAGAAATGTACACAACCTGAAATAAAAACAAGTAGCAGAGTGAGCATAACCTGAGCGTGAATCCAAGCAAACACCTCCCCTTCCCAAAATTCAGTCAGCTGTGTTCTGACTCAGAGCCCATGGTGCTGCTTGGGTTGCAGCAGAAGGCAGGTGCTCTGCTGGCACCACTTTTGTAAAACAGGCTCTCACACACGCAGGGTTTGTGGGAGCTGATCCCTGAGTTCCCCTCAAAATCCTTGCTCACCTCATCTTCAGACTCAGAGGAGAATTCATCTCTCTCTTTAGTCTCCTGGCTTCTACTTGTTGCCTCAGGTGGCAACTTGGCAGCCACAGAAACCTCTTCGGGCTCCTTGTCAGCCCCAGAGACACATTCTGGAAAAACAACACCACCAGGCCATAAAGAACAGGACTGGAAACAGGGATTGGGATTTCTGCTTACACCAAAGCCCAGCTCCTTGATCCCACGTGGAGCACATAACTCATTTCAACAACGCAGCAACAGCCCAGCAGCAACCCCAGCCCATCCTTGGGGATCTTGTTCCCAGGCAGGAATTAGGAAGCTCCACGTTCCCCATGGAACAGCAACAGCCTTGATTGAAAGTGCTCTTTGTGCTGCCCTCCAGGGCTCAGTGCCACAGAGACCTGGGATACCCCATGCCCTGCCCCAGCCAGGATTTATCCTTGGTGCAAACACATGGAACTCCCAGGACAAAGTTGTTCCCCCTTTTCTTCCTGCCTTCATCTCACCAGGATCCCCGATCCTCCACTTGGTCTGAAGATCACAGAGTCAGTAAGGTTGGAAAAACCCTGAAAGGTCAGCAAGCCCAACTGTTCCCACAGCACTGCCAAGGCCACCATGGACCCACGTGCCCAAGTGCCACCTCCACGAACACCGGGACACAACATCGACAGGCCCAGGCCCCAAGAGACCCCCCCCCCAGCCACAAGAATGACTCAAAAATCCTCAGTTTCAGCAGCAATTCCAAAGTACCAAACCCAGAGCTCCCCAAGGTACCCCAAACCCAAGGAAAATCGGGTGCATTAAACCTCTCTGTGAGGGGCAATACCTGTTTTCAGCCTCTTTGGGGGAACCTCCTCAGGATCTTCCACAGGTGACAGAACACTGAGGGATGAACACAAAGAACAATGTTTTGCAACCACAATTCAGCTCCCAGCAGGCTGACTTCCCTTCACAGGCCCCAAACTTCCAAAGTTGGCTTTCCTACTTCCCCAGAATCATCTCCCAGAGAGCTGATCATCCCACTAAAGCAGATCAGGCCTCTTTTTCTCCTTCTAGTTAATGGTTCCTCATGTTTTATGTTTGTTCCTATCACCAAAAAATGCCTTAATATGTAATGCTTGCCTCTTTCCTCTAGGAAAGAAGCACTCCAGAGGTCACTAAGCCATCCAAGTTCATGCCACTGCGCTGAGTTGCAAAGGAAAGTTTAAGTAGAAAAGGAAATGCAAGGTGGGAAAGCCAGTCCTGCTTACATCCACTCCAGCAATTTCCTGCTGAGTCAGCGCTCAGGAACAAATGCTTACAACAATTACCAGCCTCACCCTTTCTCAGAAGCCTACATGCAAGGAATTTTACCAGTTGATACCATCATTAAGTCCGGTAAAAATGTCTCCCTTAGGAACAGAGCTCAAAGAACGTTCTTATTTTTATTTTTTTTTTCTCCCCCAAGAGCTAATTCTTTCTGAGCTGCTCCTCAGTGAAAAGTACTTGTGCAACACACGGCTCTTCCCAGAGCCATTCCCGTGTCTCTTTCACTCTGGAATGGGACACTGAGCAAAGCCTCCCGGAGCAAGTTTCTCCCGCTGGGAGCAGGCACACCCCCCAGGCACAGGATGCAATCCATACATTCCAAGCGGCACGCATGGAGGCGGCTCGGCCATCGTCACCAGCAGCAAAATGGTTAATGCCTGGCAAGGCATCCTTCTTTTTTCTACCACACATCCATATTATTCCGTGACTGCCTTCCAGCCAACATGTGCCCTGAGGCGTATGTACCCTTCCCTGCTCCTCCAGCACCGCTGCTCTAAAGCGCCGTCCCTTTCCTCCCTTTAAAGCCCGCACCGTGCAGGTGGGAGGGGAACGAGGTGCTCAGTGGCTTTATTGGGAACACCTGCGACCCACAATCACCTCCAGCCCCGGGTCTGCGGGCAGGCTTATGGGGAATGCCCGGGACCCACAACCACGTGAACACCTGGGGTTTATCAGGAATTTCCCACACCCAC
>VYXD01006006.1:28501-41119 GCA_013397195.1 Hylia prasina
CCACAACAATGCAGGCCCCGCTCACACCCTTGGAAACCCCGCCCACCGTCTCACAGGACCCGCCCCCCACGCGCCCGTTCCAGGAGCGCGCCGATGCGGAGGAACGATGCGCGCGTGCGTTTCGCAACATTCCCAGCCCAAAATTTGGGCTATTTTTGCCCATTCTGCTCCTGTCCCGTCCCGTTTTCTGCCCCCCCCACCCCAGCCGGCCCTAACAGCGCTACCACGGCTGGGTCAGGTGCTTTGCCCTCTGCTAGAGTCAGGAGCTTTCCCTACTCCAAGGGTCAGGAGCTTTGTCCCCTTGGAGGGTGAGGAGCTTTTGCCCTCGCAGAGAGTCAGCTTTCCCTACTCCAAAACTCGGTTGTCGGGCTTTGGGACCTGGCGTGGGGAGCTCGCCGCGGGTCCCTGAGGGGCACTGGGACTTGGCATTCCCCAGGGCTCTGATGCTTTCCCGGGACTCCGGGGGGCAGAAACTCCGGCATCCCAGGAAAAGCAGGGACTGGCCCCTGTGTCTCCCTGCCCTCCCTCTCCGTGCCCCCGGGGCGGAATCCCCTCGGCGCTCACCGAGCCGCTTTGGGCTCACGTCGGCGCTTCCCGCTTCCCGACATCGCGCTCGCCTGATGCTGCCGCGACTGAACCGCGATCGAACGCGAACGCGGTCGCGGGGCTTGAGCCGACGTTTCCAGCGCGAGGCGAGGGCGGTGCCGCGGGGCTCGCCCGGTCCTCGCTCCCGGAGCCCGGGGATGGCCCCGCTCCCGGCCCCGCTCCCGGCCCCGCTCCCGGCCCCGATGGTAAATGTATTGCACATCACGGAGAACGAAATTTTTTTAGAAGCTCGGGAACAAGCTCAAGGAGCCCAAACCATTTCAGGGGCCCTGCGGCCGCCTAAAGTAACAAATTTCCCAGGAACATGTAACAGTGTCTTAATTCTATCTCCCTGCTGATAAACGCGTGCAGCAATTTGAGCCAGATAAAGGATAAAGGCAGAGTAATCGCTCGGCCATCCATCCAGCGCTGGAACAAAGCGCCTGCTCCATAATACCACATTGGTATTGAGGAGTTTTGTTCCCTAATTTCGGTGACAAAAGGGCTTTTTATTGCTTTTCCTCTTGCTTCCCAGCTGCTCGCTCCAAGCTCGCTCCAGCATTTTACTCAGGAGCGAAAAGGATTTTTAAAGGAAATCGGGGTGGCAAATGGGCACATCAAAGGGCTTTGGGGCAGCTTTCCCAGCAATAGGTCCCGCAGGGAATGCAAGCGGTGGTGGGGTCTCCTTGAATTGAAACGACCTTCCTGGTTCAGGAGTTTAATTTCCAAGCTTCAGGCCTCAAGGAAGGAGCCTGAGCCTGGATGCAGAGCCCAGCAGAGGGCACGGCAGCCCCACGCAGGACCTGCAGAGCCGCCTGTCAATCCCTTCCTCATCCTCCAGGGACAGTGGAAGGAGGATTTCAGGGCTGTCAAATGATTTTTAACGCCTGTGATCGGATTTTCGTGAGCTGGGGACGTGCCTGGCTGTGTCCGTGGGGTGGGAGTGATCACTGCACATCCAAGTCCCTGTAACCTGTGCAGCTGGAAGAGTTTATCCCAAACACAGCATCACCAACATGGAATTATGTGAGCTGGTTCTTTTTTCCACAGTGTTGATATGCAGACTATCACGATCTCTGAAACATCAGTAACCAAATACATGAATAAATTAAACTTTAATTAAAATAATGCCACCAGAGTGACCGAACTTTCTTCTTGTATTGCTTTCCATGCGGCAAAATTCCACCGTTTTTTTCTTTTTCCCCGAAAAACGTAATGAGTGTCTGTGTTGTAACTCCTGCCATGCCTTCCCAGAGCAGTTTGACGTCGGCTGCGTTTCCCAATCCCTGTATTTTTGCAGCTGCTGGTTCCCTCCATGACTTCATCCTTATTCTACCCCTGAGCATCTTGCTCAGAGGGCTGACGTGCTGTGACTCAAAGTGATGATATTTGATGCACGCAGACCAAAATCCAGTTCCTGGCTGTTCCTGGCTAAACAGACCTGGATCACATCTGTCCCATCTCCGACAACAGAGGGAGAGCAGAGAATTTCCATAAATAATTAGTAATTATGGCCCATTATTTATGCATTGCTCAAAGCATCTCTACGTTTAGTGCAGCTGCCATGTGACAACAGTGGAGTTCCTGTATCTGGTGTTTCAGATTATTGAGATAACAAAGTAATCCCACTTAGTTTGGGGGGTTAGATTTGTTTTCTTTTTCCTTATAGAATTTTTTCCCATAAGTTGCTAGGATACTAACTGCTGGGTACTTGTGGGTGCTTGACCAAAACAAAGAGTGGCCAAAAGTCGGGGGAGGAGTGTAGCATTGGGGCTACGCTTCTTTTATCTCTGGGAGTTTCCCTCGGAGGGGAAGATAACGTGAGCTGGGAAAGGACGGGGCTGGGGGCAGCTCGCTCTCTTGCTCTCGGCATCAGAGAGAGGACCGAGAGGCTGTTGCTTGCTGCGGGAGAAATTCAGTGTCACCACCACGTCCGGTCCTGGGAAAGCTACCACCATCTGCTCGTGTGCCCAGGAATTCTGAGCTGCCTCCTCCTCCTGCCCTGCAGGGCCAGCCCTGTCCCACCGCCGCTTCTTCAGCACTGCTTGGAGGCTTTTTGCTGCTCTCTGGTCCCACACTGCCCTGCCGGGACATCCCCGCTGTTCCAGAGGAGCTTCTGGTATATCCCATCCACCAGCCCGGGATTTTCCAGCGCTCCAGCTCGGTGCTCTCGAAGTCCTCCAGGGGCACCGAGATCAGACCACGCCGGGCTTTGTGAAGCAAACCCCTCGAGGTTCCTGGTTCTGTTTATTATTAATGCTGTAGTTGTTGTTGTTCCGTTTGCTACACATACTAGTAAAGAACTGTTATTCCTATCCCCATATCTTTGCCTGAGAGCCCCTTAGTTTTCGTAATTATAATAATTCAGACGGAGGGGGGTTGAATTCGCCTTTCCAAGGGTGCCCTGCCCTCCCTAGCAGACACCTACCTTTCAAACCAAGACAGTAAGTTAATTTGGGAAATGATGGGTGATCCTAGGCACACACGTGATTTCAGTGCTATAAAGCCAAATAGGCTTAATCTGTCATTTAAATCCCTTTATTTTACATGAGTGCAGGATGCCAGGGGGAACAGCTGTGCCTGCAGGGCAGGTGGATAACCTGGATGGAGGGGAGGGAAGGGGAAAGGGAAGGGGAGGGTGAAGAAGAAAAGGAAGGGATGGGAAGTGAAGGTGTGGGAAGGAAAAACAAGGGAAAGGGGAAGGATGGGAAGGCATGGCAAGGTAAGGTAAGAGAGTGGAAAACGAGGGAAAGAAATGCAGAAGAAGCAAAATTCGGGAATAAAACTCCTAAACACCAATGCAGTATTAAGGAACAGGTGTTACTTTATTCCAGTGCTGGATGCTTGAGGGATATCTCTGCCTTTACCTGCATGCCTGGTTAAAGTTGCTACACATATTTATCAGCCAGGAGGTACCAATTTATCAGGAAAGTGTTACATGTTCCTGGTGGGGAGGAATGGGAAGGCAAAGTAAAGAAAGGCAAGGCAGGACAGAGGGCAGCTGAAGCAGCCTGGGCACCTCTCCCAAACCCATTCTGAGGGTGGGATGGGAAGTTCCACCTGCCCTAGTATTTCCCCACCTCCCACTCCCAGGCCCTCCCAGCCAGGAGATGAGCACATGGTGGGCAGAAGATGCCCAGGATGAGCAGCCTGATGCTGGAGGTCTCCTGGAGGAGCCTGAAGGCATCTCCACTCTGAACGTGGGAGCCCTTGGAAATTATCCTGGTGTGAAGACAGAGTCCTCCAGTGCCTGGGGTGGGTGACAGCAGTGGTCCTCCTGACACCAGGTCTCCTCAACCCCACACTCCAGAGAGTTTATCCCTGACCCTCTACGGTGTGAGCAAGGGGTTATCCTTGACTGCTTCCTTCCAGGCCCAGCACTCTTTATCCTGTTTCACCAGCAGCTGCTGGGTCCCTGCACCCTCTGGTCCCTGGGCGGTGTGTGGTGCTCATCTCCCTCGGGATGGCTTCTCCAGTGACTTCAGATGGGAGTTGCCAAGCCGGAAGCCTCGGAGCTCTTGGAAAAGCCCTGGAAAAGGAAAGTGCTGGCTTCTGGGAAAGGGCTGCACACTCAAAACAGCCCTGGCAGTGTGCAGAGAATGCTGAAACCATCCACATTAATGCCAGTGTTTACTGGGACAAAACCAACTCCCGAAGGCTGCATCCATGTCCCAGCCATGAGGTGGCTGCTGGAAGGTCCTGGACTGCTGCTGGTGATGAGCAGGGGAAAGAGAGCAGGAGCACAAGGAACTGCTTGCAGGAATGGTGTGATATGCTGAGATGCAAACCCTCAATCATGCAAGCCATGATCCCACATCCGTACCCCATGGAGAATCCCCACAGCTGTGGGGAACTCTGGGAAAGCTTGGGCTGCAGGAGGGAGGCTGGGGTGAGATTTTGGGGCAGGCAGCTCCATTTGTGCCTGAGCATGTTCAGGCATGAGCAGTTCATGAGCACTTTGGGATAAGGAACAGGTTGCCAGGGGAACTTGTGGCTGCCCCATCCCTGGAAGTGTCCAAGGCCAGGTTGGACGGGGCTTGGAGCAAACTGGGATAGTGGGAGGTGTCTCTGGGCATGGCAGGGAGTGAAGCTGGATGAGCTTTAAGGTTTCTTCCAACCTCAACCGTTCCAAAATCCTGTGATCTCAAGCATGGGCTTCCCTTTAACTCTCACTTTCAACAGGTGATTTATTTCCCTATCTGTCCCTCTGCTCTTCCAGAAACCATCCATGAGAGCAAGCCAGAGCATCCTGCTGGGACGAGCCACTGGCAGCTGGAATTGCAGCAGAAGTGGACAAACCATATGTAACAGGTGAGATCCAATTCCACCCTCTGTGGTGTGCTTTGCAGAAAGATGAGACAGGAGCCCCCAGCCCTTTCAGAGGGAGGATATTTCCAGCTCACAACAACTTCTGAGCCCTCTTGCTTTCTCACCCTGCAGGGACAGGACACCATCCCCCAGAAGAGGCTGTCCAGAGCCCCATCCAGCCTGGCCTTGGACAATTCCAGGGACAGCAGTTCCCTCCTGCCTTTCTCACGGTCTCTGTAAAATCTGTGAACCAAAATGCCACTGTCAGACAGCAAAGCTGTGGCTTCTCCTGGGCTGGGAAATGGGACAGGAGAGGATGGGAGTGTTCCCACTCTCTCCAGAGCCTTCAGGGCAGGATGGGAGCTGGCAGGTATCGACACAGCACGATGAGCACCACTCTGATCCCGGGGGTCTCGGGGCTGGAGCCGGAGCAGAGCCTCTCTCTGCTCCCCTGGGCTCGGGTTCAGCACTCCATTGATTCAGAGCGACCCTGCCTGACTCACCCGGGAGAGGGCTGAGCTTTTCCAAAGGAAAACTCGCATTAAGCTCTGCCACAAGGCTCTGGCGACCATATGGAGCTGGGAGAGGGGTGGGGGCCAGCCCTGACCTTTATTGTAGGGAGGGCAGCGCCGCTGACCCTGTCCCTGCCCCCCGGGGTGGCTGTTCCCAGGCCGCTCAGGTTGTTCCACAGGGCTCCCTGCTAAATAAGACAATTAAATCCTTGAGCCCAGGTTTTAGTGTTTCCATGTGCAGCCAAGTATCTTAATCGGGGCTGTTTGGGGAATTTTTATCCCGTGGATCCCTTGGTATGCCTGGAATGTTTGCTTTTCCTACTGTGTGCGTGTGTTTGAGGCACTCCTGTAAAAACAAGAGCTTCCTGGCTGCCTTGTAAACCTTTCCTTGATTGGCAGAGTGGCCTTTGGTGATTAATCAAGGGGCACGACGGAGCTGACACCCTCCAGGAGCTCGCTCCTTGCAAATCCCCAGCACGGTGGTGGGAGACCTGGGAAGGGACCCCGGGATCTGGCCGCTCTCCAGAGCTGTGTGGTGACATCGGGTTTCGGTAAGAGCCTGGGAGAGGAAGGACTGAACGGAAATTCCAGAGAGCTAAGGAAATGCTCCAGAGGGCTGGGACTTGGGAGGCATTTTCTATTGTATCATCGGGATAAAACACGCGGCTGCGCTAGCAGGGGTTCGGTCGGTGGCCAACCAAATATTCCCACCTTGGCTGGGCTGGGAAGGAGGAGATTTGTCCCAACCAAACATTCCCACCTTGGCTGGGCTGGGAAACAGGAGATTTGTCCCAACCAAACCTTCCCACCTTGCCTGGGCTGGGAAGGAGGAGATTTGTCCCAGCCAAACATTCCCACCTTGCCTGAAACAGGAGATTTATCCCAACCAAACCTTCCCACCTTGCCTGGGCTGGGAAACAGGAGATTTGTCCCAACCAAACCTTCCCACCTTGGCTGGGCTGGGAAACAGGAGATTTGTCCCAACCAAACATTCCCACCTTGGCTGGGCTGGGAAACAGGAGATTTGTCCCAACCAAACATTCTCACCTTGCCTGGGCTGGGAAACAGGAGATTTGTCCCAGCCAAACCTTCCCACCTTGGCTGGGCTGGGAAGTGGGAGGTTCACTCCATGCATGGATAAAGGTTTCTCCAGGAGATGGATGACACAGGATAGGGGAGACTGCAGAGGAAGAACCACCTTGTTGGTGTTCCTGGGTTTCTTCATGTTCCTGTTGGAGGCTTTCAGGTGTCACAGGCTCTGCCTGGATGTGGCACAGGGGTTCCAAGTTAGCTCTAACATCTGGAACAGCAAAAACAGCTCCAGCATCTTGGCCAAAGGGCTCTACTTTGTCCCAGCTGACACAGCTACTGCTGTTCCAACCCTGAGCTTTCCTGGAGCTGGCTGTGGGATCCTGAACTGGTGTTCTGTTGTGCAGGCCACACGTGGGCCTGTCCCCATGTCCCCATGATCCCAGAAGGGTCTCAGCTTGGGGAAAAAGCTGGCAGAGCTGCAGGCTGCCAGCCTAAGGCCAGCCCCAAAATCATTGTTGTAAGCAAGGAGACCTTCAGCGTGGGAGCCTGGTGGAAACTTGCCATGGGAGAGGTCAGTGCTTGGCATTTTAGAGGAAACTGTGAGATTTAGCAGGAAGTTTTTTTACAATGAGGGTGTTAAAACACTGGCACAGGTTGTCCAGAGAATCTGTGGCTGCCCCATCCCTGGAAGTGTTCCAGGCCAGGCTGGACAGGGCTTGGAGCATCCTGGGATAGTGGGAGGTGTCCCTGCTCAGGGCAGAGAATTGGATTGGGTGACCCTTAGAGGTCCCTTCCAACCCAAACCATTCTGTGATTTTCAAGTTCTGATCTTCCCACTTCTTCCCTTGGCTTTTACCCAATGCTAGAGGCAGGATCTGTGCTGTGTGCCAGGACAGGGATAGGGCCAGGATGAGGAGCTCCAGGAACAGAGCACTGCGAGCAGGAAGACAAGGAGGGTCTGTGTCTGTCCCAGGGACAGGTGGGAAGGAGCAGAGGAGCACTCAGGACACTGAGGAGCACTCAGGACACTCAGGAGCACTCAGGACACACAGGAGCACTCAGGACACACATGCTGGCTGCTCCTTGGACCACAGGAAGATGATCTTTAAGGCTGCTTCCAACCCAAGCCATTCTGTGATTCTGTGAAAGAGCATTTCAGCACACACGGCAGTGACAGTGTGGGCAGAGCCCTGCAGCCTCTCCCTGCTCTTGGACAATCTGCTCCTGAGGCCCTGCCTGTTTATCCTGCTGATATCAGAGGTGCTGGCGATGGGTCCCCCTGGAGCCCATCTCTCCACACCTGTGAGTTCACCCCTGCTCCATCTTTCCCAGGCAGTGCTGGGTTTGGAGGTGCTGCTCCACCCTCCACCCTCACACCGTCTGTGCTCCCTCCATGCACCTGCTGGAGGATCCTCTTTGCTGTCCCCTCTCCACACCTGTCCCGAGGCCACTCCAGCCTCTCTCCCAGCCATCATCAACAGCAGCTCAAAACTCATGGTAAGAGGGTCAGGGGTGTTTTCCAGGCCTTCTGTGTCCCCAGGCAATGAGCCCTGTAGCCATCCAGCCCTGTTGGCTGTGACCATCCTGGTGACAACCTCTCTGCCATGGTGCCAGGGGATGTTCAGTGCCATCGAGGCCACCTCCATGTCTGGCACATTGTTCCCTTGTGTTCTCACCACCACACAGCTCCCAGCATGGCTCCAGTGTTCAGGTGCAGCTGGCAACGATCCCAGAGGTGACACAGAGCTGCTCTGTCCCTCTCTGTCCCACTCTGTGTCACACTGTCCCTCTCTGTCCCTCTGTCCTGCTCTGTCCCTCTCTGTCCCTCTCTGTGTCACACTGTCCCACTCTGTCCCTCTGTCCTGCTCTGTCCCTCTCTGTCCTGCTCTGTCCCTCTCTGTCCCTCTCTGTGTCACACTGTCCTGCTCTGTCCCTCTCTGTCCCACTCTGTCCCTCTCTGCGTGGCCTCCCACCTCTAATTCATTACCACAGAGTGCCTGGAAGGCCCCAGCACTGGCAGGAGCCCAAGGGAGCAGGCAGCAGGCGGGTGGAGCAGCAAGTCAGTGACAATTCCTGCTGCCTGTGGGATCCTGGGATGAAGAACAGCCCCTGCCCAGTGCTGTCCTTCCCCTTTCTTGTTTCACTAAGCCTCTCCCTGCACTGGGGACAACCTGCCTTTAAAGTGTCATCCCTGGGCACTGGAGCGAACAGCCCTTTTCTCTCTCCTCAACCTCTTCTTGGCCAGGGTTGCTCTTCCAGCATGGATAATTCTTACTTATTCTGTGTTTGGGAACACGAGGCCAAGCTGATTTTGTCCTGGCTTCATCCCTGTCAGGAGAATGTGAAATTCCTTAGGGATCCAGATGTGTGTGCTCATTTTCATCCCCCCAGAGCAACAGGCACCGGGGTGTCTGGTGTCCCCCTGCCCCTCTGGGCTCTGCCCCCTCCTTTTGCAACTGGTGGCTGCAAACTGGGGTGCAGACCCCCCAGATGGCCCTGGGGAGGGGGCACGGACCCATCCACCCACCTGGATGTGCTCCAGAGTCAAGTGGGCAAACGTGGTCAGTGAGGAGGGGCTGCTGGTGGCCACCTGCCTGTGACACTTGCCCAGTGTCTCTGTGTCACCCCACATTCCCACCCAGCTCTGGGGCACGGGGTGGAGCCTCCCCTCTCCCACAGCCGTGGCAGTTCCCTGCCAGGTGGGCAGGAAATCACACCCAGCACTTTGAATTTCTCGGGAAAAAGAGAAAATTCCTCAAAGGTGGCAAAACAGCAGTGAGGGGCTTTGCTATGGAAATGCGGAGCTGTGTCCCCTGGGGTTGGTGGCTCCACCTTTGTCCCTGCTGGCATCTCCCTGGCAGTCCCCTGGACTGGGTCCCACTAGTGCTGGCAGGTCAGGAACATGCCCCTTGCAGGAAACAGGGAAATAAAGGAAAGCAGCAAAGAACAATTTAACATCCAGGAATGGAAATGACTCAAGGGGATTAAAATGCAAGGAAGATGAGAAAGAGGAGGGTCCTGGCCCTGTTTTCAGCCACATTTTCCCCCCTCTCAAAATTCCTAAGACGGGGCTTTGTGAAGGTGCCTGTGGCATCACCTCCCTGAGTGTGTGACTGATGAAGAACTGTGGCAGGAGTTCCTGGGAGTGGGGATGTGCCCTGGGTTATCCAAGTGACAGATACGGGATCTATAGATCAGCTATAGAAGAGGATAGAAGCCAGGAGAAGGTGGGAGGGTGGGGAGCAGGAGCACTCCAGCTTTCTGTGATCCTTACCTGGGGCAGATCCAGCATCCCCCTGAAAAAAGGGGAATCTCAGGGGTCTGCCTCTGGCACAGACGCCTGAGGCGTGGAGGAGCTGGCTGTCCCCAGAGCGATGGGACAGGTGGGAACAGAGCTGGATTCACATCTTGGGGATGTCCCCATCAGCATCATTGCTCCAGCTGTGTCCCCACCAGGACTACTGGGGTTTTCCCCCAGGTGGAGAGGGATCTTTCCATTCCTTCCTGAGGAAGAGCCATATCAGTCACCAGCTCACAAAGCAGGAGCAGGAGTGAGGGGATTTGGCACAACCAGGGGCGTCCCAATCCCAGCCATGCCCTCCCCAGTCACATGGAGACGTGTTCCCTGTTGGAGTTTTGGGAACAGAATTCACTCTGTTGCACAGCAGCACCCCAGGCCACCACATTCCCGAGGATGTGGGGGGATCAGACCTGGGACAGCTCAAAATGATGCAGATTTCAGAGAGAGGACAGGGAAGATGAGTTGGCCTCAGGCCTGGCAGCTTGAGGGGCATCTCCAGGAGGACAGGATCCCTCTGGCTGGGATGGTGGGAGCAGGGGAAGGGCTGGGGTGGTGCCTTGGCTCCCTGCCCTTGGGGATGCTGTTCCCTTTGGGGGCAGCCTGGGAATTCCTGTTCCCACACAGCACTTGTGTGATTCCTTGAACTCCAGCTCTCCTTCCCACCTGGCTGCACTTTGAATCCCGAGTTTGGGACAGAAGCAGGTACCAGGAGGAAGCTTTATCAGGAAGATTGCCATGGGCAGGTTTGAGGGGTTCAGCATGGTCATGGGACACTGCCACTGGGGCTCAGCAGTCACGGGGTGCTGTCACCACTGTCACCTCACCCTGGGAGAAGTGCTGAGGCTGCAAACCCCCTCTGCACCCCAGGCACCTTCCTCTGCCCACAATGCCCCAGTTTTCCAGGCTCAGCACGGCTGAGGGCTGAGGCATTTTGGGAGCCTGAAGACAGCCGAGGTGATCTCATCCCACGAGTATTTTCTTGGCTCAGTCTCCCCGCTCCAACGCCTCGGCGATAAGGCTGGGCTGAGGTCAGTGGGAGGGTCTGGCATTGCGGAGCCGTGTGTCACCCCGCCGAGCCTGGGACACGGCACCTGCGCTTCCCTGGCTCCAGCCACATCCACCAGGATGCTCCACCTGGGAAGAGGGTCTGTGCAGGCAGCCAGAGGTGCCCCCACCGCTTCCCACATGTCTGGCTGCTATTTCACCTTCTCCTGGGGAAAATGAAAAGGTTGAGGCTTTTCTTACCTCCAGCATTAGAGAGAAGGAAAGGAAACTCTTCATATCACTTTGCAAAGGGGTGTTATCAACCCAGGAGGGGTTTCCTGCTGCCAGAAATAGAGCAGTGTAAAGACAGGGAGGGAAGCAGGATGACAGGGGCATAGATAAGGCCAGGGGAAAGAGCCAGGAGAGGAACCCTGGCTGCTGGGGGAGCTGGGCTGGCTCCCTTGGAGCTCAGGTGGGAGTCCCATCCACCTGGGAAAGAGCAGGGCAGGGCCACAGCTGGGGCTTTTGGAGATGCTGCTGCTGGGCTTGGTATATTGGAGTGGTGCATCATCCATCCATCCATCCATCCATCCATCCATCCATCCATCCATCATCCATCCATCCATCCACACATCCATCCATCCATCCACACATCCATCCATCCATCCATCCACACATCCATCCATCNTCCACACATCCATCCATCCATTTATCCATAAAATCAGACTGGTTTGGGTGAAAAAGGACCTTTAAAGCTCATCGTTCCACCCTCTGCCTGGGGCAGGGATATCTTCCACTAGACCAGGTTGCTCTAAGCTTTGTCCAACCTGTCCTGTCCATCCATCCATCCTTCCATCCATCTCCCCCTGTGGAGCTGGGCCTGGGCCAGTGTTTCCAGACTCTGCATGTGCCTTGGGACACAGGGACCAGTGTTGTGCTCCCATTCCTCCCCACACAAAACTAGACCCTCACTGGGGCTTCAGGGTCGGTGCCAATTCCCACATTTCAACTTTCATCCATGAGGATTTGACTTGTCACTGGGAAAACTGGGCAGAAAACTGTTTCTTGAGCTTCCAGGTGCTCCTCTTCCTCCAAGCACTGACTCCATCTCTCTGCATTTTCTTTCCATGCTCTCCTGCCTTTGAGTCTGACACGTGCTACATGTTGGAGATTTATTTTTCCCCCATTTTTTGGTAGAAAACCCAGAAGCAGGGAGCTGTGCCTGCGGCCCTGTGCCTGCTATTGCACCCAGGGGTGATGCCAGAGCGTGATGGGGCAGAAAAACAAGGAGAGGAGGCTGGAGACCCCCATGTCCCCCTCCCCAGATCAGCCTCCCGGCTCTGTGCCAGTCGGAAGATGCCGAGTTCCCTCAAAAGAATGGGAGCTTAATGTCCCGGAGCTAATAAGCAATTTTCCCCTGCACCTGCCTCTCCCTGCCGCCTCCCCTGCGGCCATCTGCCATCTCAGGGCCTCTGGACTCTGCACCGACTGCCTGGGGCTGAGACGGGGCTGGTGTTCCACTGCTTTGGGGCTGGGGGGGCTCAGTGCCCCCCAGAGAGGGGCCAGGGTGCTTTGAAAAGGGAGTTTGGCCCCTGATGGCTTTCCCACCCCTGTGTCCCCCCAGGGAGGTGGGTGGCAGAGCCCAAAAGGGGAAACTGAGGCCGGGAGAGAGGCAGGGAACACTCAAAGGTGCCTAGCCAGAAACGAGCTGGCAGGAATTGCTGCATCCACAGGGAGCTGGCATCCCCAGCCAGGGGGATGTGAGGGGGGATGTGAAAGAGGGGCTGTGAGGATGGAGGACACAAGGAGGGGATGCAAGAGAGGGGAATGCAAGGAGAGGGATGTGAAGAGGGGATGCAAGGAGGGGGAAGGTGAGGAGGGGGGATGCGAGATGGG
>VYXD01006006.1:41756-52578 GCA_013397195.1 Hylia prasina
TGGACCCTCCTGGGGAAAAGACCCTCTCCCTTGCCGGATCCACCCCCAGGGACTGGGAATCCTCCCGGCACCCTCCCAGCCGGGACCGGAACATCCCCACGGCACCTAGAGCCCCCCCCGGAAAAATCCCAGGACCCTCATCGGGACTGGGACACCTCTGCAAGTCCGGGACCTCCGTGTCCGTGTGCGGGTCCTGTCCGTCTCCCGGCAGCTCTGTGCCGGCTCCCGCGGCGCCGCTTCATCCCCCATTCCCGGGCCGGTGCCGGCCGCGGGTCCAGCCCCAGGTGCCAGCCCCGGGGGCGCTGAGAGTGCCGGTGCTCGGCCACCCCGCTGCGGAGGCTGCTCCGCTCTCCCACCGCCGCCACGGGCTCCCACCCCTCCGGCACGTCCCGGCCAGATTCCTGGCAAACAGTCCCGTGTCCATCGGGATCCGCGCTGTCTTGCCCCGACTGCTTCCCAACAATCCCGTTTCTCCCTCTTGCAGGTGTCTCGGCGTGGCCACTTGCTGTTGAGGTCCCCCGGGACGCCCTTCTCGGGTGGAAACGTGGCTCTGCCGCCGGCACGGACGGACATGAGGACGGCGGAGGACTCGAACGGGACGGTGCTGCACCGCCTGATCCAGGAGCAGCTGCGCTATGGGAATCTCACGGAGAACCGCACTCTGCTGGCCATCCAGCAGCAGGCCCTGCGCGGCGGCGGCGCCGGCAGCCCCCGCTCCTCCCTGGAGAGCCTCAGCCCGGAGGAGAGCCAGATGGTGCAGCAATCCACGCGGCAGGAGCCGCAGGGCCAGGAGCATCACTCCGACCACGTCTACTTGGAGAACAGCGTCTATCGGCTCTGCCCGCCCAAGGGCGAGGAGCTCCCCACCTACGAGGAGGCCAAGGCGCATTCCCAGCTGTTCGCCTCGCAGCGGGGAGCGGCCGGCGCGGGGATCCGTGCCGAGAACGCCCCGCGCGGGGCCGAGAGCGGCGCCCGGCGCCCCGACGAGGGGCTCAAGGACCTGAAGCACGGCCACGTGCGGTCGCTGAGCGAGCGGCTCATGCGGATGTCGCTGGAGCGGAACGGGGCCAAGGCGCAGAGCCCCATCAGCGCTTCCCACAGCTTCCCGCAGCTCTCCCGGCAGCTCGTCCCCCTGCGCGGGCAGCACCCCGAGGGCACGGAGCCGCGGGGACCGCCCCCGGAGTATCCCTACGTCATCCCTTCCCAGGACGCTTACCTGGCTGAACCCCGACCCTGCTCCCGGGAAGGTCCTGGATTTCAGCATCCTGAGATCAGGTAAACTGTGGCCCCTGGGTCTCTGCTTTTGGATGCCTCCCAGGAACTTCCAGGACGGATGCTTGGAACTTGCAGGATGTGAAGGGCAGTGGGGGCCCAGAGCAGCTGCTCCTGTCCTCACTGGCTCAGGCCACGGGGGTGTGCTGGGAGCCCCCCACTCTGCTCCTGTCCCCAGCTCCCCCAGCATGGCTGGGCTTTTCCAACCAGTGATAGAAATCCCATTCCCACAGCAGATCCTGCCCCCTCCCCATGCACCAGGAGGAATCTCGGGGTAACTTAGGGGATAATCTAGGAGCTGGAAGCAGCCCAGGAAACAGCTAAATGTGGAAGAGGTATGGGGCAGGGTGGAAGACAAATATGCTCCCTGCTCCACGGAAACCCATCCCATGGTCTTGAGCTGGGAATGTCCATGTAACTTGGAATTGCTGCCGAGCAGAGCCTGGGTTGGTGCCAGGTGGTCTGTGGCCCTTTGGCAGCTCAGTGCCTCTGGCAAAGCCCCAGGCTGACTGCGAGATGGACATCTGGGGGGTCCAGGCATTGCCTGGAATTTGGAAACAACCTCTTCCAGTGTGGAAAATGATGGGAAGAAGGGAACTGGTGGCTCAGTGGGAGGACACACTGCTCCCAGCCCTGCTGATGTATCCAGGCAGAGAGCGATAGCATCTCCAGCAGGAAAACCTTCTCCTTCCAGGGAACAAAGAGGGGAAGGGGAGCTGCGAGGAAGATGTATTTATTCTTCCTTGCTCCTATATCATCCCGCAGGAATGCAGGCCCTTGGCGGGCAGCCCGCGGGGGAGCGCAGCGGGGCTGGGCCGTGCACAGCCACCCTGCTCAGGGTGTTCCAGGAGGGATGCTGGGGTGGGATGCTGGAGCAGTGGCACAAGGGGCAGCCAGGCCAGCCTGGCTCCTCCGAATATAAAAAGGACATATCCATAGTTTGGCAGTGAGGACCTATGTTAGGAGCCACTGCTTTCCCCAGAAAATAAGGAAAATGCCGGCTCCCAAGGTGCATCCTATGCCAGGCTGCCTGCAGCATTCCCAGGAAGAGAGGGGCCTGGGGGTTTGGGAGCCCATCCAGACCCACTGGCCAAATCCTGGAGGGGTCAGGCCAAGGCATCCCTGCAAGATGGGATTCGCGGTTAGAGACCGAGCGCTGTCCCAGTTCTAAAAAGCAGGATAGGCACTTCCACCTCCTTTGAGGTGACTTGCAGACAGCAGCACGCGCTCCATGGGATGCTGGAGCTGCAGCCAGCTCTGCCAAACCTCGACAGCCTCTCCTCGCTCCCTGCAGGGTGCTGCCCACGCCGGTGCCAGCCGCGTTCCTGCCGCTGTGTCCGGGCGCGCTGGGTCCGGCCGGCGTGGAGGCCCTGGTCAGCGCCCAGGCGGTGTCGGCCGGCAGCCGCCTGGCCCGGGCAGACGCCGTCCTGCGGGAGAACGAGAGGCTCCAGCGGGAGAGCGAGAAGCTGCGCCGGGAGCTGGAGAGCTGCGCCGAGAAGGCGAGCCGCATCCAGAAGGTGAGGGAATGGTGGCAGCCCCGTGTGCCCCCCTGCCCAGGGGGATGCTCGAGCAGCTGCTGTGAAAATTCACCCCCTTTAGTGATTTAATCCTTTCTCCTCCTCCCTCCGGCGGCTTGTTCCCCTCGGAGCAGCTGCAGCGCGGCAGCCGGGATTGGGGAGAAGGAGTCCATTCTCCAGTGGCCCCCATCCCGGCCACCACAGAAAGCCCTTTGTGTGGCCGTGTACAAGGGGAGGCTGTTCCCCGTGGCTGGGTTATGGCAGAGCCAAAATCTGTGGAGAGACTCTTCCATAAGAAAAAAGACCAAAAAAATCAGATTTCCCCCTCAAAATGTGTGCTAGGGGTCAACTTGGGGTGCACTGAGCTCCTCTGGCAGCTCAGGTTGGGCTGAGCACCCCGGCTGGGCTTTGGCCGGCATCTCCCTTTCCTCATTCCATGAATATCTAACCCTGGGCTGTCCCTTCCTCCACCCCAGCTGGAGAGCGAGATCCAGCGCATCTCGGAGGATTACGAAAACCTCGTCAAGGCGTCTTCCAAGCGGGAAGCCTTGGAGAAAGCCATGAGGAACAAGCGAGACTGTGAGATGCGACGGCTCCAGGACTTCAACCGGGACCTGAAAGGTGAGGGACCTCCTGTGTCCCCATCCCTGTGGGTGCTCGGTGTCCCCCTGCTGTTTCCATGGGAAACCAGGCTTTTCCCACTTCCTCCAGCCCAAATCTTGTATTTAAATCTTAACTGGGTTTGGTTGTTTTGGTCCAGAGCGGTTGGAATCGGCGAACAAGCAGCTGGCCAGCAAGACCCAGGAAAACCAGGAGAGCAGCCAGGGCAGCGTGGCCAAACTCCTGGCACAGAGTAAGTCCCGGGGGACACCCATCCTCGCCCAGCTCCCCGTGGCATCTGCGAGCGGGGCTCTGCTGGAGGAGGAGGCGGGTGTCGGGCGGCAGCTCTCGCCCTTCCCCAGGGAGGATGGAGCAGCTCTTGGCGCTGGACTCAAGCCATTAATCCCGGCGGCCGGCCGGCGGCGTGACCCGCATTCCCCACATTCCTGCCGCAGCGCCGGCTCTTCCAGCACCAAGCCCGCACTCCCGCCCCACGCCAGCCTGGCCGTTCTCTCCCTCCTCCCCCCTGCACTTTGCAGCCATGCCAACCTGGGCTTTTTTGGGGGAAAATGTACTTAAATTTTAGCAGAGAGAAGTGCTGTTGGTCAGGAAGAATTGTATCCCCTTACCTAAGGTGGCTGGATTCACACCAGGCAGGTTTCACCCTTCCCGAGCAAAAATTTAGGCTGGAATGTGGCACGTGGAGTCTTTTGGCCATCTGCCCAGGTGGCTGGAATGCCCCCGACCCCCATTTGATAGAAGATCTGGAGGAAGGGGTGCCATGGCCAGATGTCAGGAAGCAAAGAATCCCCACTGGGCTTCATGGGTTAGCCTTGGGGAAGCCAAATGTCTGAGATTTGCGGGGTTCCCTCGCAGGCTACGAGCACCAGCAGGAGAAGGAGAAGCTGGAGCGGGAGGTGTCCCTGCTGCGCAGCGCCAACGAGGACCAGCGGCGGCGGGCAGAGCTGCTGGAGCAGGCGCTGGGCAGCGCCCAGGCGCGGGCGGCCAAGGCAGAGGCCGAGCTCCGGAAGAAACGAGCCTACGTGGAGAAGGTGGAGCGGCTGCAGGCAGCCCTGGGGCAGCTCCAGGCCGCCTGCGAGAAGCGGGAGCAGCTGGAGCTGCGGCTCCGCACCCGCCTGGAGCAGGAGCTGAAGATGCTGCGGGCTCAGCAGGTGGGTGGGTGCTGGCGGGCCACGGAGGCTCCAGCGAGGGGCGGCGGGTGCCGCGTCTTCCCAGCGCCTCCTCATCCTCACTGGGGCTTTGTTTTGGCCGCTGCAGAGGCAGGCGGGCACCGCAGGCGGGGGGATGCCAGAGCTGAGCGCCCACACGCTGTCCGAGCAGCTGAGGGAGAGGGAGGAGAAGATCCTGGCGCTGGAGGCCGACATGACCAAGTGGGAGCAGAAGTACCTGGAGGAGTGCACCATGCGCCAGTTCGCCATGGACGCCGCGGCCACGGCGGCCGCCCAGCGCGACACCACCCTCATCAGCCACTCCCCACGGCACTCCCCCAACAGCAGCTTCAACGAGGACCTTCTCCTGGCCAGCCACAAGCACCAGGAGATGGAGAACAGGTAGCCAGTCCCGCCTTGCCAGAGGCTTTTGGCTCCCATCAGACTTTTTCTGGGGTCTGGTTGGGCAGCGCCTGGATCCTCCTCTCCCCATCCCACTCCTCTTGCAGCTTCTGCCTTTCCTCCTCTGCAGGTTAAAAGCCCTTCACGCCCAAATCCTGGAGAAGGATGCTGTCATCAAGGTCCTGCAGCAGCGCTCACGGAGGGACCCCAGCAAGGCCCTGCAGGGCTCCCTGCGGCCGGCCAAATCCGTGCCCTCCGTCTTTGCTGCCTCCGCTGCCCCAAGCTGGCCAGGGGCTGGCCAGAGTGACCGGCCATCCGAGGGCAGCTCCCGTGGCAGCACAGGTAAACAGGGACACCCGCCCGCTCCCCACCGTCACTTGGCAGTGGGGACCTACTTGCAGTTTTCCTCTGTGGTTTTGGAGTTAGAGAGTGTGGGGAGGGGTGATTCCTCCAGGACCAGCCAGCCATCACAGAATCCCAGAATGGTTTGGGTTGGAAGGGACCTTTAAACTCATCTTATTCCACCCTCTGCCATGGGCAGGGACACATTCCACTAGACCAGGTTGCTTCAAGCCCCGTCCAACCTGGCCTTGAAAACTTGAATCCCTTGCTTTGAATCCCTAACAGAGTCTCCTCCAGCAGGCAAAGTCACCGCTGAAGGGACAGCAGTGTCCAGTGCCCTTCCCTTGCCATCCCACTCAAAGCACGGCAGCAAGGACGGCAGCACGCAGACGGACGGAGCGGCCGGGAGCAGCGGGCAGGGCGAGGGCACCGGAGTGCTGGGTGAGTCCCCCTGGATGGCACGGGGCAGGGAGTTGGGATGCCCCAGCCCACACGCGGGCATCCCTGGGATGGGCTTTGCACAAGAATCAGCAACTTTTTAAGGCATTTTTAAAGGCCCTGTTGAGTTGGGTGCGTTCGAGTCCTGTAAATTTCTTCTTTCTCTGCAGAGAGCTCGGCCACAGCCAGAGCCCCGGACCTGTCTGACATGGTGGAGATCCTGATTTAAGGCCACCCAAGGCTGCACGGTGGCCCCTCCGCCCTTCCTGCCAGCATGTCGGGATGGAGAAGCGTCTGGGAAGGAGGGACCGAGCCGGGAGCTCAGCAGTGTCCCCTCAGCCGGTCTCGGCAGTGACTCTGGGGTGTGGGAGGGTCACGCTGTCCCCCCGGTGCCCACAGGGCTCCCCGGCTGCGCAGGGCGCGCTGGAGCCCAGGGACCCCCTGGTGGCTTCATCCCCATCCCAGCCCCATCCCAACTGCATCCCCATCCCAGCTCCCACCTCTGGGTCTTGGCCATCTGCACCCGCCCAGGTGCTTGGCTTCCGACAGGAAAATCCCTCCCTGATGGCCCGAACTGTACCCACAAGCTGAAGTCTCTGCACGAGGGCAGAGCTGGGAGGGATCCTCTGTGGGTCCCATCAACCCCCCCGGATCCAAGCCAAGCACCGGGAGCACCAAACTTCCATCACCTGCATCCTGCCTCTGGGGTTTCATCACGGCCTTTGTGATGGGGTGAAACAAATGACGTGACAGTGAAACAAAGATGACAATGGAGGGGATGAAAGGTGGAGGTGAAAGGCTCCGAGGATGCCGATGGAGGCGGCGGGATGTGCCGCCCTTCTCCTGGCTGCATCCCCGGGCTACTGGCAGCTGGCTTCTGCCGTAGCCAGCGCCGCCATCCTGCTCCTTGGAGCTTCCCATCCTTGCCCTTCATGTACATATATATATTTTTCTTTATTTCTTTCCCCTTTCAACGTGTGCATTTGCTGGCCAACTGCATTTTTTATTTTTCTCTCCCCAGACATGTAAAAAATGCCTTCGGTTCTCGTGCATTGTTTACAAAATGGAAAAGAAGCAAAAAATTATGAAAGAGGAAAAAAAACCCCAAACCCCATGACTTAATATATTTTATATTAATATTGGTATTTCTTTTTAAGTATTTTTTTCGTGCTGTGAACTTTTTTTCCTGCCAAAGACGACAAGTTCTCGTTTGTGCATTTTAAGTTATCTTTAAATATTTAAACATAAACCTGGCTGTTTCGTTACGCCGCCCTATACCGAGATTGCTGTAGCATTCCACTTGGTATAACAATATTTTAATAAAAAAACCCAAATATTGATCCATGGATTCTCTTTTTTTCCATGCAACGCGGAGAGATGGAGGTGCCACCAGGGGAAGAGGGTCTGGGAGTGCTGACCCCCTGGTTCACATGTCCTTCCCAGCTCCCCAGGGCAGAGATTTGGGGCGCAGCTGCATGGGAGAGGGGAAAAATGCTCAAGAGCATTTCTGCATTCCCCAAAATCCCATTGGGGTCCCATTCCTCTCACCTTAATGGGGGAAAAGGATGGAGCTGCCTCTAAGTGTTGATGTAGTTTCCTTCGTGCTCTGGCATCCCTGCATCCTTGTGTCCTGGGTTTCTGCATCCTCGTGTCCTCAGTCCTTGCACCCTGCTGTCCCTGATCCCTGCATCCCATGACTGCATCCTGATGGGACCCTCCTCCTCTTCCTCACAAAACCCCTTCCTGCCCCAAGTCCCTGCCACAGGGACAGCCTGGTGTCCTCCAGCATGGATGGATCTGGTTCCCAAGCTCTCCTTGGCTTTGTCAGCCGTCTCCAAGCCCTTCCCACTCTGCCTGGCTCCTTGATCTTCCGGAAGACCAGAGGTGTTCCAGGTGTTGAACTTTTATTTTCTGTTAGCTGTGGTGTTAATGCTTCCCAGGGAACATCCCTGGGGGCTCTGCCATCTCCAGCCAGGCCAAGGCTTTCCCTTTGTGCCACCCCTTGGCATTAACTGGGAGATCATCTTTGTTATCCCACTGTCCCTGGGGACCAGGAGCTCTTGTGCTCTGCAATGGGGTTTAGCTTGGATTGTTCAGAACAGCAGCCTCAGAAATCAGTTTTACTGCCAGCTCTTCCATGGAATCCTGGAATCACGGAATCGTTTAGGTTGGAAAAGCACTTTAAAATCATCAAGTCTGACTGTTAACCCAGCACTACCAAAGCCACCACTAAACCATGTCCCCAAGTACCACATCTACATGTTTTTCAAGACTTCCAAGGATGGTGATCCCATCCCTTCCCTGGGCAGGATGCTTTAGGACTCCATTGAGGATCACTGGTCTCTGTGGGACAGTGATGCTGAATCCCAACCTTCCCACTCAGGACTCTGGAAGAAGTATGGGTAAAAAATTAAAATTTGGGTCTTTCTGTGGCTGTGGGACAGGTCCCTATCCCTGAGGAGGAGGTTAAGGAGACTTGGAGCAAGGAGAAGCTTGGAGCTGGGATCCTCCTTGCACCTCTGGCTTCTCCTGGGCGTTGCAAGCAGGGAATTCAGCTCCACCCTCGCAGAAGGTTGAAGAGGATCCTGAAACAGGGCCAGGGATGGGAAGAACAGGGTGGGAAGGTCACAGGGAAGTGCTGAGGTTGGGAATGTGTCTGGGGGATCCTGGCGGCCTCCAGCCAGGGCTGTACCTGCCCTGCCTCCCCCAGCTCCTGCCGCTCCAGAGCCCAGGAAGGCCGGCAGCATTCCTGGCATACCGCAGCTCTCACACCCCACGCTTTATTTACCCAAATCCGGATGCAGAGTGGCCTGGCTGCAGGTCTGGCTGTTTGCAGGGAGCTTTCTGGGACCAGGGATTCGGGGAATGGGCTCCTGTGGAGAGCTTTGCCCATTGATCCTCACCCCTAGGGTTCTCAGTCTCGGGCAGTCAGAAAAAATTACAAAGCCCACCTGTGGATACAGGAATTGGGCCGTAGGAAGAGGATTCCTAAATCCAGCAGGTAGAGCAGGCCCAGTTCTGCCTGCCACACTTTTAAGGAGCTGTGTGCTTTGGTAGGGATGCTGCTCAGCCAGAGCAACATCCCAAAGCAGCTGCACACCTTGGCCATGGAAGCTGCTGTGGGGTGTGTTATCACCTGCTCTGTCCTCACAGGCATTTCCGTCTGCCCTTCCCACACTGTCTCCCTGGATTTCACCATCGGCGTTGCCTGGACCCACTGCCCTTTATCCCATGTCTGTCCTTTGTCCCATGTCCCTGTGGGATGGCTGAAATGGCACATAGGAGCCAAACCTCCTGCTCCCATCCCTGTGGTCTCTGTGTCCTTGATCCTTGCATCCTTGTGTCCCTGCATCCCTGTGTCCTTCTGTTTCTGTGTCCTCACTTCCCCTGTATGCTCAATCCTCGCACCCCTGTCCAGGACACAGGGCTGCCATGCCCTGGGAGGGGGTGCTGGAGATGCCTGCAGAGCTGCTGGCTGGGCTGGCACCTGGATGCAGCTCCTGTGGGCTGCATGTCCACACCCCTGGAGAGATGGGAAAGGGTCAGCAGGCTCTGCTCCAAGTGCCACCAGTGTCACCTTGGCGGGTTTGGGTGGGATGCCCCACCCCGGGGCAGCAGCTCTCGTGGGTGACAGGGAGATGGCCCTGCTGCTCCAGGGCTGCCTGGGCAGTTCTGGTCCCTCTGTGGTCACGGTGGGCTGGGACAAGGCCAAGGATCTCCTTGGGGCTCCCTGGCTGTCCAAGCCCCATTCCCAGCCAGGAACACCTCATTCCCTTGGTGACACACCACAGCAGCCTCTCTGCAGCTTTGGTTCCTGCTTTTCCTCATTGCTCTTTGGAGAACACTGGAATTTGGTCCTTGGAGCATCCTTGAATTTTGGCATGTCCTTTGTGGGCCCTGCTTCCTCCTCCTCATCTCCTCGTGCATCCCCACTCCTTTTCCACTTGCTGAATGCTAGAGCTGAATGGGGAGGGACAAGCTCATGACGCTGTCCTTCATACGGAAAACTGTTTAAAAAAAACCCAAAAAACCCTCACCGGAATTTGGGAGAAATGGAATTTCACCCCCCTTCCAAATAATCCCGATCCTGGTGGGGGAAGTCTGGCAAGGCTCTGGGCCAGCCCTGCAGCCGCTTCCCAGCAAACCAGTCAGGCAAACCCGGTGCTTTCTCTCGCCTCAAGTCCCGGCTTGCTCGTCGGACCGGCAGGAATGAAGCTCTCCCCGCCGGTCCTGCTGAACCCTTCCCTTCCCCCTCCCTCCCCCTCCCATCCCACCCCTTTCCCGGAGGTCTCTCAAGCCTCCAGGCTCCTCTCTGTGTCCAGAGTTAATTGGGGGGCTGCCGCCGGGCTTTCTTCTGCCAGGGGGTCAACGCTCCCTTCCCGAATTCCTTTCATCGGGATTTGCATTCCATTGCAGAATGAGCCACCCCAAGGTGCCCCCTCCCTTCAGAACATCAGCATGTCTTGGGTTTTGCGTTCCCATGACCCTGCACCCCTCTGTCTTCCATCTCTGTATCTCTGCATCCCCTGTCCTTGCATCCCTGTCCCCCTGGCTTCCCGTGCCCCTGCTGGTGCCTGGAGATTCCTCCCTGGCCGGGATGGGATGGCAGGACGGGGGTTGTTATTTAGGGGTTGGCCATGACACCCTCCGGGATGCTCCATCCCCTCAGCCTTGGAGCGTGTTCCAGCTTGGGAGCTCCCACCCCATCGCCCCCACCCTCAGGGCCCCCTGGAATCCTTCCTGCAGGACGGGGTGGGGACTGTCCAGGTGTCCTGGTGGGGACTGTCCAGGTGTCCTGGCGGGGCTGCTCCTGCTCTCACAGCCGGGATCACCCCCCGGGCTTCGCTGGGCTCAGCAGGAGCGGTCGGAGCCGCGGTGCGAGCGGGGCGAATTCCTCATTCCTCTTCCCTGCGCTGTGCTGCCTGCCTGCCATCTTTGCATGCAAACAGTAAACAGGCTGTTATTATCCTGGATGCTTTGAATATCTGTGGCTATTTTTTCTCTTCCCAGTATTCTAAAAAGGCAAAAAATTCCCTGCGGTTTCTGAGTCAACTTTTTTTTTTTTTTCCCCCCCTCGCTCTC